>SNQJ01S0007987.1:7378-44393 GCA_010110895.2 Picea sitchensis | reverse complement strand
TTTACAGGCATGCATAAAAGCATGCAAACTCAACTAAAGCGGAGTCTAAAAATAGAATAAAGCTGTAACTTGGTAAAAGCAGAAAAGCCATAAAAGCTGCTAAAGTTTAACTGACTGTTAACTGCTAGTGAGTAATTACTGTTTCTAACATGGAGAAGGTGCTCGAAGGGGAACTTTCCAACTCTGATGATCCTCCATGCATAATGGCTACTTGATAATCAGGTTTGGAAATTCCCCCTTCGAGAGGAAGCATAAAATAATTCAGTAAGTGTTATGGAAAAATATAATAGGGTTGAAACAATTAAGTAAAAGGAAGGATAGTTTGATGTCTAGAAACCTTCCCCTTATCCAACGATAAAGCATAAATTGGCCCGTGCCCCCCTATTTATTTCCCACTATTGATTAGTCCAACACACACAATAGACTCGGAAGTCGATCAATGGAAATAATTAAGGATGAAGCATGATTAAGAGGATTGGATTCATTGGTTTGGGTCGATTCTTCCTACACACTTATTATCGCTTGATGGTGTCCAGTTGATCGACCTATATTGTACCTACCATGGAACTATGGTCCAAAGCGAGTATGCCGAACACTTGGTCCGAAGATTTCATATGGAAGATTGCAAGCCAACTGCAACTCCATGTGAAATGTCATATGGAAGATTGCAAGCCAACTGCAACTCCATGTGAAATGAATCCCAGACTAAGTATTCATCAATTCCCGGCTCTACCGCTTATTCTTCGCTATGAGCAAGTAGGATTATTCGCCATGAAATAGATAGATTACTAGTGGGAGGGACCTCCTCTCTCAACTTGTCAATTGAGGAGTTCCATCCATGACCAAACCATCAATCAGAGAAAATGGCCAGCTTAAGAAAACTGTGAGCAAACAACTCTAACAAAAACTGTGAGCAAACAACTCTAACAATCTCAACAGGGTATTCCAGTAATTTAAGCTATCATTTTTTTTCTCAGAGCGTATAGGTAAATATTTCAGTATTAGACAATTTCATAAAGTACTGCAATACAAATTCTATTTCTACTCAAATTATAAAATATCCTACATAGTTAATTCACTCTTAACATATCAGACATTTGAAAGCCACCCTTATTCTAAATTAAATAACCAGGCCAGTAGAAATGATTAATGGAACTTTTACATGAAAAAACATGCAAACCTTTCAAATCCAAATAATCTGGAATCATACGAATGATTACCCAAAAAAAAATCCGTTGGATTATCTTTAGGAATGACTCCATACACAATTGATTAACATAAATCTTCACTTTTTTCCTGCATGGACTGCATCTAAAGGGGGGTTGTTGGAATTAGGTTCAACGCAAGAATCAGGTCTGAAAATATTAACGACGAAGAATGTTGGCATGGGAAGAATAATGAAACAAACAAACCTGATGGGAATCCTTGGAAAGAACAACGAGAGAAGGAAAGGGAGGAGAGTGTGCCTCCATTAGAGCCCGCAGAGCATCCAGAGAGTCAACCATTTCTCCCATATTTTCATCTCACAGAATGAAAAAACCAAAGAGTGCAAAATTAAGGAATGATTGAGATCGTTATAGATCTATATCTACTGTGTTGTACCCTCGCTCCAATCAATTCACAACCATTTGGAGTGTGGAACCATCCCCACCTATGATCATTTATCTCAACTAAGCAAGTGATGAATGGTATTCATGAAAAACATTCATTTATTTTTCTGAATGAAGATACACATTCGTAAATTTCTTTCTCACAGACATAGTAATTTGCATGCCCATGGCATTTGAAAACAAAGATCAAACATGAGCTACTTGTTGTTCAATGAAGGTGTCAGATCAACCAATCTTGGTATTCCAGATTACCCAAGCATTGAAAACATGTGCTGCTTTATCTAATCCCTGGACTACCCATGAGTTGGTGCTTGCCTTCCAAACTCTTGATGATGCACAAGACTGCGACGAGAGAGAGAGACTAGGACGGGAGACCAGGGTTCGAGCCTATCAACGTACACGATTTGGCAGAGCTGAACCTTTGTTGAGCATTACAAAGTCGAGCGAAAGGTACATTTTCAGAGTATGTTCGCCTCTCCAATTGACAAGCATGCGATTTTGCAATTGCCATTTGTAATACAACGCTGATATCTGTTAGTTGTGTTGTGCAATTCATAGCATTACCAAGTTTGATGTCACCTAGAGTCTTGCTAAGCCAAGCTATTACATACATGTATATGCTTTAATTTTTCATAAATTTACACTAGCTGCTAAATTTAACACACGGATTTGTTTTAAGATAATGCAATAGTCTACTTCTTTAAAGTGTTGTTGATTTTGATAGTTTCAAGAAAACAAAACCATTTTAGTGACAACCTACTAATAGTTGCTAAACCAATCTATTACATATATCTAAATATTATCAGTGGTTGCATGCTCGAAATAAGCTTTACTCAATTATATAAAATAACTTATATCCTTTAACTTTTCATTGATTTACACTATGCCGGTTAGTTTTACAGGAGGACAACACTAGAAACCTCTAAATATTATCAGTGGTTGCATGTTCGAAATAAGCTTTACTCAATTATATAAAATAACTTATATCCTTTAACTTTTCATTGATTTACACTATACAGGTTAGTTTTACAGGAGGATAACACTGGAAACCTCTACTTCATCGAGATCACTATGGAATCATTGCACTAGAAACAAAAACCCTACTCTCACAATTAAAGTTCTTGCAAAATTCCTCTACACATACCACATATCTATCTTTTTTGAGGTATTTGTCTAAATCATTTTATCAATTTAGTAATATTTTTTTGAGGTATTTGTCTAAATCATTTTATCAATTTAATATTTTTTTATGAGAAAAAAATAATTTAACCAATTTAAATTTTATAAAAGTTATTTATGAACTTAAATAGTATTCTACAACAATGTAGAATCTATTTAGGCATGTGCATCTACACAAGTTTTAGTGTCCACTAAAAAAACCCACTAAAACCCACTAATCTAAAACAATGAGATGGTTTTGTAAGTATAATTTTAATAATTTTATTTCACTTAAATTTTTTTTAATAAAAAAATGCAAAATTTATTTTATATTTTAAAACACTTTCATTCACACTACAAATTTGCATTTATTATAAAAAATTATGTTCGAACTATCCTCATGTCTATTCAAAACCCCTTGTGGAAGGTTTGTGGAAGGTAAATAGGATATATATATAAATAAAATTTGTAATTTTATATTCCTCTTATTTTGTTTTCCAAATTCATGTAACTATTTTGTTGTGCAGAACCAAATAATGGAAAAGCAATATAGAAAAATCAAGAGGGTAATGCTTGAACCCTAAATATTAAAATAAAATGTAATTATTCATGATATAGTAGTATGATTGAATTAATTTTCTTCTCGTTTATGACATATAGCAATTCAAAAGTCTCTAGAGTAACGCACTGGTTTTACTTCATATACCAATGTCTAGATTTTAAAAAAGCAGTGCTGAAACAGTGGAGTAAACTTCATATACCAATGTTTAGACTTTAAAAAGGCAGTGCTGAAACAGTGGAGTAACTGGTCAATAATTTCAATTCATGCAATTTTCACGACTTTGAGATTCTTTGCTTTGGTGCAATCAAACTATACTAGATGGTAGTTTTACTATTTTGTCTTCTAAAAAGAAGTAGCCATATCAATCTTATTGTGAATACATCTTCAAAATGCCATTAAAATCGTTTCCTGGAAATGTCACTGAAATGAGAATGCCCTTTACTTTTGGCTGTTGTCATTCTGCCTTTAAAAATAAGAGAAAAATATGTTCACTATAATTTCTCATATAGCTTCATAAATATTTATTAATAGTTAAAATTACTGTTAAGATGCACAATTATAAGAAGTTATCTGATCAAACATTTATTTATTTGAAAATTTCCATGGATGGATAAAGATACCATGTGAATTACCTTGAATTCAACAAATGCTTTTTAGTAATAATTTGGTGTTAATTTTTATACATAAATGTGAGTAAATTCATGGCCATATAATTATACATATAATCAATGATTTGAATGGAAAGTGAACTAAGTTCTGTTTGATTCATTATATAATAGAGTGAGAAAGAAAAATTATTCCACTCAATAATTGAGAACAAGGAAATTTAAGAGATCAAATTGCTAGAAAATAATAAGTTTTTAAGCTTTTTAGAAGCACTTCTCACTTTCTGAAACCTTAATAATTATTGTGAAAGGAGTTATGTTTCTCTAACATTCTTGGAATTTCAATTTTAATTACAAGATCTAAAATACCTTTTAATAATTAACCATCCTTTTAATCATCTATTACTTTAGTTGTTACACTATATCTGTAATAAAATTCTTAAACCATAAATCACATATCACATGATCAGATGAGATTTAAACTCAAACAAATACTTCAAATAACTTTGACACCCAATAAATATGGATTTGTATCGATAACCTCAACCAAGAGGATTTTACTAAACAACAAACAACCAATAATTTTGATCTACAATCAACAATTACAAGTTTTAACATGAATGAGCTGAACCATTCAAATCCAGATGACTCAATATATTCATATTCAGAATCATTCAATTGTTTTATTTTGGAATTGCAAAGTAGGTAAAAGAAATTATGTCTATTAAGGTAGACCATGTTAAATCGACGTCTAGCTCATGCTATCATTTTTTATAAGAGATCTTCAAGAAGGCTTGCTTCCATCTATGTGTAGTATCTACAGATATACACCAATGTGTAGTATCTACAGATATACACCAATGGATCTTCACCAAGGTTTGCTTCCATCTATGTGTAGTTGGTTTCAAGTTTGAACAGCTTTTTGGTTGGAAGTTAAATCTGTTACATTCCATGAATTATAAAACCATGCTATGCATATAAGACAAACTAGACACAAGTTTTAAGATAAATATATTTTTTAAATTTTTTTGGGGACAATTACCTTACTAGCATATATTTTAAAGTATGGCTTTGGTTTTAAATATATTATTTTATTTTAAAAGCAATGTTTTTGAAATTCAAAACGGGGTTATATTGTATAAAAACATTTCTGAGGATAAGAAATTAAAGTGAAGATTAAAATAATAATTTTTCACTTTAGGGGCAATATTGTATTAACCAAAATTTATATTAAATTTTGACAAGTTTTACAAATGTAATTTTGGAGAAAAGAGTGTAATTTTGAAGTCATTTTTGTAAATTTGAAATTAAGAAATTGATAAGAGTTAGTGCAAAAGTTTATCAATTTTCTTTTATGAATGAGATTTTAAAGGGTTAAGGTTAAGTTCTTAAAAGTGTTCTTTTTGTATGGAGTGTGTGATTGTTTTTTCGTGCTTTGTGTCTCATTTTCATGGTGTGATATTCTTAGAATCACTTGCAAATTTTAATTCTTCAAGAAAATCTGCCATCACTAAACATGTCAAAGTTAATCAATTTATTCACAGATTCAAATAAGTTAGATGTCCCCAAAAATTACAAATCTTAAAAACACCACATGCAAAACACATTGATATATAATGAGCTATGGTGTGATATTTGTGACAATAATACTCCTTCAAGACATAAGTACTTTAAGTGATACTAATACTTTAAGAGATGAATGTAACATAATTGATCTTCATGAATGATTAGTTGGAGCGGGTAAACCATCTCTCATATGCATTTAAACCCCATGAATAAGAAATAAACGATGAATTGGTTAACCTTCCCAATTACTCTCCATGTACCAATGAATAAGGAATAAACGATAAGATGGATGGGTTAACATTCCCAATTACTCTCCATGTCGACATGGGTGGACTCCAACCGGTGGTTGAACCAACAAATAAATCAACTGATGGCAAGCAACAGATCCACCATTTAGGCCATTCGCTGCATGTATCAAAGAAGAAGGCTCTATTTTTTGCACTGAGCGATAAGGCGAATATTTGGGCGATCCATTGGAATTGGGAAACTAGGCGACCTCGTCGAATTGGAGTTGACGTTGCATCATGAGATTTCAGGTGCAAGATGATTGATGCCAGACCGTGAGATGTGAAGGTGCCCATAAATGAATTGGTCAGGTCGACGTAGTAAAAGACAATCGACTTACTTACTAGAGTAGTTGATGTCGACAAAGAGTCGACCGACTGTTACGTTGGTAGATACATGAACTTGTTGTGGTTGGTTGATCGATTCTGCATAAACATAACATGCCTAGTGCATTGTGGTTGGAATAATAAGCATGTGGACGATTTCATCTTCCTAGTACTATTCCCAATCCAGGAGGTTTATTTTGTGTTACTTCCTTGCCCCTTGTGTTACTGTGGAAAGGATGACAATTACATGAAGATGAAAGACAGATCTAATTCGCTTTTTACTGTTGAATTAATTGGTGCGGGATGATGATCTCAGTTTTATAGCACCCATTATCTCCTCTGGTGTCTTGGTGCTTCTCTTTCGATCAAGATAAGTTTATGTTGGGGAGAATGCTTCTCTTTCGATCACGATAAGTTTATGTTGGGGAGAATTTTAATCCCTGCTTGGTCAAAATTGGTGGATGTTGTGACCAACTAAATAGACTGCCAACTCGTTGGATAGAGTCCATAGAGGATAGAGTGCACCTGCGTGCAATTTAACTAACAGAACATAGTGTTGCAAAGAGATTCGACTCAGGGGGAAGAAGCATTGAGGGCTATGAAGTACACATCTAGATTTATGCAAATCCATCGACAATAAATGTTGATCGTTGTCTTCACATGGTGAAGGCTTGACACGCATATGGAGACTTGTGTATTCCGATGGAGAGTTGTGTTGATGGATGGAAAGACATCCACATATTGCTACAGTCTATGGATCCTTAAGACACTGCAGAAGCTCAATATAATCCCAAGAACATGAAAGCATTAATGGAATGGTGGTGGATTGTGGTTTGAATAGAATATGATGTTACACTACTTTTGCTTAAAAAAAATACTATTGGTCACTCTCATCACAAATTTGAACACCTGTCTCTCAATATGGTTTCATAAAGATTGTAATGAAGTCTTGCAAAAAGGTCCTTTTTGAAAATCATTTTATGGAATAATAGTTGTCTAATTATTACATGAAGAATAGTTTAGTTAGTCCAGTCCACAAAGTACTCATGCTTTAGTGTAAGTTAAGTCGATCCGACTTATGAGTCGATCTATTATTTAGTCGAGTGAATCTATTAGCCCAAGATTTTTTTTTATATTGTTGTCTGTGTCAAAAAGTATTGAAAAAACTTGAGTCGAAGCAAAAAGGAGGGGGTTAAACGTGCCTTTTCTTTGAAGGAAGGTGATCCCTTCCACTATTGTAATAAAAGTCGGTTTCTGGTTGATGTGAGTCGATAGTTAGTTGAGAACACTCAGTTGATTTTATAAATGTTTAATATTGGCAAAGCATCTTTTGAGTTATGTCATAAGTCGAGTGGTCAAGTCATGATCATGCAGATCCTAGCGTTATAGTCTATCCTCCTTCATGTAATATAAAAATGTAAGACTCCATACATTGCTAGATAATTAAAGCAATACAACTATGTTAAAAATAAATATATGAGTATAAATTGAGAGTTTTGCAACATCTTATGATGAGCAAAGAGCAGTGATTAAGCACTTGAATAAAAGTTTAAGCATTGATAGAGAAAATTTTTGTAGTGGCTAAGTGAGAAGAGAATTTATGATGAGCAACGGTCAAAGGAATTCAAGAGAGATATTTTACACACACATGAAGCGCTTCAAGAAAAAATGATGACAAGAACATCGAAGTGATAGATCCCCTGAGTACAAAAGATGTGGAATAGTTTTTGGGTCATGAAAACAAAATAATGGTATGAGTGGCTGATGGAACAGACCCTCGTCGATCCCATATAACAAATCCTTCGAGAGCGACAACCTGACAGAGTGTGTGAGGAGTCTAGGTCTGAATTGAGAGGAGTCTAGGTCTGAATTGAGTGACTGACTTGGAAATAACAACAACTGGGGTGGCTCTTGAAAGAAATTAGAGTTGATAGAGGAATGCATAACATGGAGATCGAGGAGATGGGACCTGTAATATATAGTCACTCAAATACAATAGAGACTAATAACAATAAACCTTGTATACATCTATCACCCTATCCAGCTGGCGACTGTAGTGGCTGAGTTACCTATGTAGATTGGTATGCATGGGTGGTACACAATGAGGATACTTCTGTAGCAGTAGAGACCCAAAACATTGGTGCACACTTGTTCAAGACGAGAAAGGAATTGAGTGTGGGGGAGATCTTGGGAGGCCTCTTAGACCCTTGTAATAGTCATCATACTTTAAGACATAAGCAAATATACAAATACATATGTAATAAGGATAAATACGTAAGTACCAGAATGTAACATAAAGGATCTTAATGAATTATTAGTTGGAGTGGGTACAACTGCTCCAACCATCTCTCATATGTATTTATACTCATGAATAAGGAACAAACGATAGATTGGTTAACCTTCCCAATTACTCTCTTATTTCGTGAGTATGTGTGTATTGTGATTCAATATAGTCTCTCTCTAAATGCAGTTGTAATATACAAGATTACAACATAAACTCATTCCTAGGAAACAAGATTTTATAGGTGCAGTTCATTCAAAAAATTCACCAATAAGGTTATGACATGTTCGTTATGAACATTTGAATTTTGATAGTATTTTCCAACTTAAAAAACAAGGGATGGTTAAAGGGTTCCCCACCTTTAAGAATAAAAATGCAAGATGTGAAGCTTGCATTTATGGTAAACAAAATCAAGAATCATTCCCTACTGGATCATGACGATCAAAAAAATGTTTGCAACTTATCCATAGTGACATTTGTGGACCTCTAGAGACTTCTCTTGGAGGATGTAAATATTTTTTACTTTTCATTGATGATTTCAGTCAATTGACTTGGGTGTATTTCTTGAAAGAAAAGTCAGAGGCATTTAAAAAAGTTCACCTTTTTTTGTTGTCTAATTCAAAAAGAAACCAAGGAAAATATTGGTACTTTGAGGATATATAATGGATGGTAATTCACTTCAAATGAATTCCAAAATTATTGCAAAGATAAAGGAATTAGAAGGCAATTCACAAATTTGTACACTCCACAACATAATGGAGTGACAAAAAGAATGGACTGAACTTTGATGGGTATGGTGAGATCAATGTTGAAATTCAAAGGCTTAATTTTCTCCTACTGAGACAAAGCAATTCACAATGCATTTTACTTAAGAAATAAATCTCCCACTGCTTCTTTGGATGACATCACACCATATGAAGCTTGTAATAGTTTCAAACTAAAAGTTAAACATTTTTTAGTCTTTGGTTTAGTTTTCTATGCTTTAGTTTCTAAGGAAAAGATAACTAATCTTGAATCTCAAAGTATGAAGTGTACTTTCATTGGAAACTTTGATGAAAAGAAAGGGTATCGATTAATTTCAGATGGTAAATTCATTATCAATAGAGATGTAATTTTTGATAAAACTGACGTTCGACAACACAAGTAATCCAACAAAGGATGAATAGCTTCAGTAACCACTCACAAAACCAGATCAAAGATCAACACACCGATGTTTTTACATGGTAAAACCCATGTGTGGAAACATCCATGACCCCAACCAATGTGGCCACATGGAGAAATTTATTAATGCAAAAGAAAATATTACTAAGAGATTTACAAGATAGTTTCTCACAATTGATCATCGAAAAAATACCCTCCATGCTATTTAAATAGATATCATGAACCAATCAGGTGTGAAGTCACATATCAATGTAGCCATTAATATCAAGGAGAACATGAGCCATTGGATCATTCTATGTTGGGAACATATCATGATCATCATATTTCCTAACTACAAATGCATACTACTACATACTAAAGAAACCCACTTTTATCTGATGACACATTATACCAAGTTGATCTTAACTAACCCCTAAGTGTCTAAATATCCTAACATCCCCCCTTAAGAACAACTTGGGATAGGATTGAAGGATTTAAAAAATTGACACAATAGGAGAAGGAAGGAGGCATTAGTGCCTATCCTCTCTAATGACAACTTTCTAAACTCCTAACATATATTGAAGTTTGGAAAACTACGCTTTTGTAAGAGACTTCGTGAAAATGTCTACAACTTGATATTTTGCAGGGAAAAAGAGAAATTTGATAAATCAATCATGAATGATATTTCGGATGAAGTGCATATGTAGCTCAATGTTTTTATCGTGATGATGTTGAAATTGATCTTTAGCAATCTTGATGGCACTTTGATTTTCTCACCAGAGGGTGTTCAAATGTTGCCATTGGAATCCAAACTTTGAAAGGACTTGTCAAAGCCACATAGATTCTTGACTTGCATTAACCACTTCTTGATACTATGCTTCTACTAAATAAAGAGCAACGACGTGTTGTTTCTTATAGGCCTAAGTGACAAGTACTGAATTGAGGCTAAAAACATAACCTGAAGTAGACTTTCGATCATCAGGGTCGTCGAGCCAATCTAAATTAGTGAAACCAACCAATAAAGGAGTCCCCCTTGAATTGTAATGGATCTCAAACTGAATTGTACCATGAACATACTAAAGTATCCTTTTAGCTACTTTCGAATGGATTTCATGGGTCGTTTTCATATATAGAGAAACAAACTCACAATGAAGGAAAGATTAGGATGGGTATGAGTAAAGTATAAGAGGATACCAACTAATTGACGGTACAAAGTGGCATCAACTTTGGGAGAAGCACAGATGGAAACACATTTGGCTCCAAAATGGGAGGGAGAAGGGGTTGGTTTTAAATATTCCATGTGAAATCAATGAAGAAGGTCACAAGCATACTTAGACTGGGAAAGACAAATTTCTTCCTTGGTTTGCAAAACTTGGAGGCCAAGGAAATAATGCAAATAGCCTAAGTTGGTTAGTTCAAATTTATTCTTAAGGATAGACTTCACATGGTTTAAAAGTTTTGGGTCACTACCAGTGAAGATAAGGTCATCAACATAAATAACAAGGATTATGAGATGGCTTCCTACTTTCTTGTTATAGTCATTCAAGTTAGAATGACATCTAGAAAAGTTGGTATCAAGAAAAAAATTGTCCATTTTGGCATACCAAGCTTGGGGAGCTTGCTTTAGGACATAAAGATATTTATTAAAATGGAAAACAAGATTATAGTCATTCTAGACATATCCAGGAGCTTGTTCCATGTATATTACTTCTTACAAATCCCCATGCAAGAAGACATATTTAACATCCCATTTATGTGAGGCAACAAGGGATAGAACAAGGTGGATGGAATTCATTTTGGCTATGGGGGAAAGGGTTTCATTATAGTCAATGCCTTCAAATTGAGAGAATCCTTTAGCTAATAATTAGGCTTTGTGTCTTTCAACACTTCCATCTAATGCATACCTAGTTTTTTTACAGCCATTTACATTTGACAAGTTTTCTTCCTTTTGGAAGAGGTACAAGATCCCAAGTATCGTTCACCATTAAAGAGATATAATATTCATTCATTGTTGTATCCCAATATGGATGGCCTAAATATTCTGCAAATGTTTCTAGATCATGAGTCTTTGAAACTTGAGCCAAAAGATAAGATTCTCATTGGAACCGTGAATGTGTCCGACGATGATATGAAGGATCACTGAAAAGATCAACATATGCTTCACATGTTGAATGGACCCATCTTGGAAGTGGTGGTGTTGGTGAAATTTCTTGTTCAATGGACCCATCCGAAGGAAGGTGAGCAGGCAAAGGTGGTTTTCATCCTCACTGTCATCATCTAAAGAAGAAGAAACCAAAATAGGAATATAATATGGCACAAACAATGAATATGGCTCACAAGCCAAAGAAGGCACACATGCTGAATTAGGATCGCAAGATAAGATATTTTCATCAAATTTAATATCTCTTCAAAGAAAAAATTCATTATAATGAGGTTGAAGAATTCTATAACCTTTTTCATCTTCATAATAACCAATAAAAATACACTTCTCACTTTTAAGCTGCAAAGCTTTCCTTTTCTCATTAGGAATGTGATCCCATGCGACAATGCCAAATACATGGAAGCGACTTACATATGGATTAAGTTTATTCCATACTTCTCCTGGTGTAATATTTTTTAGAGCCTTATTGGGAGTGTTAGTTACTATGTAACTTTCCCAATTAATGGATTCCACTCAATAATTAAGGCTTAATCCCTTAGATTGAATCATACAATTAACCATTTCTTTTAATGTGTGATTCTTTCTCTCAACAACACTATTTTTCTGTGGTGTATATGGAACATTAATGTGTTTCGTTTTGATGTCCTGTGCAGTGTAGTAACTTGTAAAATTATTGTTCACATATTCACCTCCATTATCTGTTCTTAACCTTTGAAGTTGATGTTCGTACTGTTTTTCTACAAGGACCTTGTAGGCCAAAAACTTGTCACACACTTCACTCTTAAGCTTTAAGAAGTAAACCCAACTACATATGGAGAATCATCAATGAAGGTCAAGAAATAATTGCACCCCAAAAAAGAAGAAATCGAACCACACAAGTCACTGTGAACAAGCTGCAAAGGGGTTGAGGCATGCCAAGGGGAACATTTGTCAAAACTGTCCCGATGATGTTTGTTGAGAACACAATTGAAAAAAACACCACCTTTTATCACAAGTTTGTTAAGAATTATGGAAATATTGCGGTGCCTCTCACTGCTCTCCTTAAAAAGAATTCTTTCACTTGGAATCCAATAACTGATCATTCCTTTCAAGCCTTAAAGGAGGCTATGTGCACTACTCCGACCATGGCCCTTCCTGATTTCACAAAGACCTTTGTCCTGGAATGTGATGCTTCCGGGAGAGGAATTGGAGCAGTCCTGATGAAATATGGCCAGCCTTTGGCCTTTACCAGCAAACCACTATCAGAGCGACATTAGGGCCAATCGATCGATGACAAGGAAATGTTGGCTATTCTGCATGCAGTGGCTCTTTGTCGCCCTTATCTATTGGGGTATTAGTTCCAAATTAAGACATATCATCAAAGCCTCAAGTATTTTATGAAGCGCGCTCTTCCTCCCTGGCACAACAAAAGGTGTGACTAAGCTCTTTGGATATGATTATGAGATCATTTACAAGAAATTTAAAGAAAATGTTGTTTCTGATGCTCTTTCAAGAAAATATGAATATGAAGGGTCCCTTTTTCCCCTCTTGTTCATTGCACCATATTGGCTCCAAGTTGTTCTTCAGGAATTGCTAAAAGATCCCAAAATTTCACATCTGATCCAACATTTGCAAGCCAATTCTCTAGTTTCCCCAGGGTACTCTTGGTACAATGATGAGATTTGCTGCAATGACCATTTGCATTTAAGGAAATAGTCACAACTTAAATCCATGATGCTTTATGAGCTCCATGCTTCACCCACAACTGGGAACTTAGGGTTTACCAAAGCCTATGATCGGGTCAAGCGTTATTTTTTCTGGGATGGTATGAAACATGACGTTCACACTTTTGTGGAAAAATGTGATGTTTGTCAATGCAACAAGGGAGAAACAGTCAAATCTCTTGGCACACTACAATCACTTTTGATTCCACCTGCTATCTGGAGGGATATCTCTATGGATTTTATTGCGGGCTTACCTAAATCAGACAATAAGTTAGTCATCATGGTAGTCATTGATCGTATTTCCAATTATGCTCATTTCTATTCTCTTCAACACCCATTTACCACCTCCACCGTGGCTCAACTTTTCATGGATCATGTCTTCAAGCTCCATGGCATGTCTTATTTTATTTTTTCTTATCGAGATCCCACTTTCACCAACAATTTTTTGCAGGAATTGTTTAGGCTATAGGGCACCCAAGTGCATCTCAACACAACTTATCATCCCTATACTGATGGCCAAACTGAAGTTGTCAACAAGTGTTTGGAAACCTATTTGAGGTGTTTTTCATCTGAAAGGAAAAATTAGTGGGCTCAATGGTTACCACTAGCTGAATGGTGGTACAACACTTCTTACCATACAACTACTCGCATGACTCATTTTGAAGCAGTGTATGGACAAAAGACACCTTTAGTTCTCTCATACCTGCTAGGTTTCTCAAAGGTCCAGGCAATTGACCAAACACTTACAGTTCGAGAGGCTATTCTCTATACCCTCAAAGAGAATTTGGTCATGGCTCATAATCACATGAAGCAACATGTAGACCGAGGTCGCTCCGAACTTCCATTTACTGAAGGATACCATATGTTTCTTCGACTGCAACCTTATAAGAAAACTTCATTCAATACCGATCATTGTCAGAAACAGACGCCCAAATTTTATTGTCCTTATACCGTTCTCAAGTGTGTGGGATAGGTGGTCTATAAATTATCTTTTCCTAGTCATTCTAAGTTCCATCCTGTTTTTCATGTCTTCTACTTAAAGAAGGTGATTGGAACTAAGTGCCAAACTCAAACCAACCTTCCCGAGTTGGATGAAGAAGGCTCCATCTGGTTGCATCCATAAGCAGTTTTTTACTAGTGTGAGTGTCATCTTCGTCAATGTATCATGAAGGAAGTGTTAGTCCAGTGGAAATATACAACTCCAACATATGCCACTTGGGAACCAACTACCATTCTGCAACAATTTCCTCGTCTCAAGCCTTGAGGACAAGCTTGTTTTTAAGGAGGAGGGCATGTTAGGGACCTAACCTCCCTAGCCCCTCACGTAGGTACAATAATATATTTCCATGTAATAAAGGCCAATACTAATAAGGCCTAGAAATAAAGAAGAATAAGTCAAATGTAAGAATACCTAATAGAAGCTTCCGCTTCTAGAAGGATCTTCCTATAGATTGTTCTTTTGGATAGATAGATTTAGTATAAATAGGAGTAGAGGGTCTAAGAAGTTTTTCCTTGGAGATTATTGTAATAGAGCTTTGCTTTGCTAGAGGTTTCCCCCTTGAAGAGGCAAGTGAACATTGTTGATCCAGATTTTATGAGCATAACGAAATGAATACATATTTTTAAAATATTCTTAACAAAAAATAACAGAGATACAATAAAACTGGTTTTCTATTCAATAAGGAAATAAGCTGAAACTGTAAAATGCAGCGGAAAACAATATTGCTGGAATGGTGGTGGCTTATCTCTGAGAAGAGAAGTGGTGACTGCCCTCATTTGCATGAAGATGGTTAGAATGAGGCTCTGAAGGTATTTTACAATAAATAGGAATGTCAAAAATCCTAGACATCCAAAAACCTAACCCTAGGAGATGAAGCGCCAAAAGTCATGTGGGCCCTGTTTGGGTAAGTTAGTACATCAAATTCCCGGGGTCGTAACGTTTGCTTACGATCTCTGTTTTAGGCGCATGATATCATGTTGGAAAGGTATAACTGAGAATAATTTTTTTTGACTGTCCTAGGTCAGTTCCATTAATAATGACCTAGGCACCAAATCCCCAAAAAACGTCGTTTAGGGCCTCAAAATAGCCCCGGAAGTTTGGAACTCGAAAAACTACCAAGGTGGAAAACTGTTTTTCGAGCCAGTGGAATAGGTGGGTGGCCACCGATATCCACCTGGATCAATCCTCTCTCCTTAAGAAGCAATGGTATCCATTGTGTTGGGTTCCCCCATCAGATGAGGAAATTTCTGTTGAATTTGGCCTCGGGTGAGCCACTTGCCATGGTGCAAGAGTTACCCTGCTTTGACGACTCGATAAAGATGGATCCTTTGCTGTTGAGCTCCATTGATATGTGTGTCCACAATTTGATCACTGGATGCATGTTGCATGCAGTCAGGGTTTATCTCTATTGGTGTCAACTGTTCTTCTATCTCTGATGTGTCCAATAATGGTGGGAAATATGGTCGAAGGAGAGCCACATTGAAGACTGGATGAAGACCAAGGAAGGGAGGAATGTTGATCTCAAAAGAATTGTCACCCACAACCTTGGTGATGGTGTATGGCGCATAAAAGAGCGGGGAAAGCTTTCGATGGGGCCCTGTAAGGCGTTATTTCTGCAAATTCAACCAAACTTTGTCGCCCATCTGAAACTTATGTGGCACCTGATGTTGATCATGGCGATGCTTGTACTTGGCATTAGTATTCTGTAGAATATCCTGAACCTGTTGGCGGATGAGTTGGATCCTATCAATGAACCAGGTGGCTTTGTCAGCCTCTGGTGGAGCGAGGGACGAGTCGGCCAAGGTGGTTGCCAGGGGTAGTGAAACATCCATGGGGCCCAATGGTTGGAATCCCATCCCCACCTGAAAGGGTCTATGGCCAGTTGAGCTATGCATGGATCAGTTGTAGCTATGTTGGACATAGGGAAGACTCTCATCCCATGTGCGGGGGTGTTTTGAATTGTATATGCATAGGATATGTACGACCATCCGGTTGACGAACTCAATTTGGCCATCTGTCTGGGGGTGGAAGGTAGTGGATTTGGTGAGCTTGGTATCCAATAGTGACCAGAGGCTCGACGAGAATGAGCTGAGGAACCAACTGTCACGGTTTGAGAAAATGGTTTGTGGGATCCCAAAATGTACCCATACTCATTCAAAGAAGATATTGGCATTGGCTTCTACTGTGATGTTCTTCTTGCAGGCGGCTATAATCACCATCTTGGAAAAGCGATCAACAACCACAAAAACATAGTCATTTCCCCTCTTGGTGGATGAGAGGCCCGACATGTAATCCATTGAGATGGATTCTCACGGCCTATTAGGAGTAGGTAGAGGGGTGTACATGCCCTGTTTCTTAGTGGTCGGTTTGGAAATAGCGCAAGCGATGCAGGACCTGATATACTTTCTGACATCTTTTCGAATTTTCAGCCAATAGAAATGTTTCTACAACATTGCCACTGTCTTTTCGATGCCAAAGTGTCTTGCCACCCAACTTAGTGAGCTTCCCAAATCAGCTTCGTGCGCTAGCTTGATGGAACACAGAGATGGCCTAGACGACACAACATTCCATCATGAAGATGGAAATTAGCAACCACTGAGTTGGCGCCCAACATTTGGTAGGTGGTGGAGAATTATCTATCTTGTAGAGGTGGGGCCATCCAGAGGTCTCGTGGCCACAAGAGTATAGCACCATGGTGAGTGTCATGAATGGAGGTCGGCTAAGGAAATCAACAACTCGGTTGGTACTTCCTGTTTTATATTTGATGTTGAGGTGGAACTGCTGTAAGTATGTTGACCACTTCTGATGGCGTTCATTCTGCAATTTTCCTTGGGTCTACATGAAGTGTAGTGGCTTGTGATCAATGTGGATGATTGTCTCCTTCCCAAGAATGTAATGTCTCCATTGGCAGTAGGCCTGCACAATGGAGTACATTTCTTTTTCATAAGTAGGGTACTTACAGACAACATCTGATAGTGTCTCGCTATGATATTCCATGGGGTGGCCGTGTTGAGTGAGAACAATGCCCACAACATAGTTTGAAGCATTTGTCTCAATCTCAAAGGGATGTTGCAGGTCTGGTAATGAAAGTACTAGGGATGAGCACAAACGATTCTTCAATTCATCAAAGGCTTGTTGTTGGGACAAGCCCCACACAAATTTTGCCTTACCACCACCCCTGGTTACTTGGCTGAGGGCCTATGCGATATGAGAGAATCCCAGCACAAATCTGCGATAGAAATTGGCGAGGCCCAAGAATCTCCGAAGTTCAGTGAATGTGGTTGGGTCTGGCCAGTAAAAAATGACTTGGATCTTGGCTAGATCCACATGCACACCATGTTGATCAATGATGTAGCCTAAGTAATGGACCTTGTCCATGTCGAAGGATAATTTTTCCAAGTTTACATATAGTTTGTGTTATCACAGGGTGTGCATAACCTGTTGAATATGCTGCAAGTGTTTCGCTCAAGTCTTGTTGTAGATGAGGATGTCATCTAGATACACCACTACAAAAGTATTGGTGAAAGATCGTAGGATATCGTCCATCATCCTCATAAAAGTTGATGGAGCATTTCTCAAACAAAAGGGCATGACCAACCATTCAAAAAGACCTTCTTTTGACTTGAAGGAAGTCTTCCATACATTTGTATGTTCTATTGGGACTTGGTGGTAGCCAGACTTCAGATCAGTCTTACTTAAGTATTTGGCCCCCGTGAGATGATCAAGGAGGTCGTCGATTTGGGAAATCCGACACCGGTTTCAGACCGTGATTTTATTTAGGGCTTAGTAATCAATGTAGAGTCGCCAGGTCTCATCTTTCTTCTGCACTAGCACGATTGGGCTCCCACAAGGAGATGAGATGGGACGGATGTGCCCCTTGTGGAGCAGTTCTTGGATCTGCCTCTTGATCTCCTCATTTTCTAACAGAGAGTGACGATAGACTGGCCCATTGGGTAGAGGTGCGCATGGGGTTAGATCGATGGGATGCTTGACCTGGTAGTGCAGAGGTACCCCGATAGGAGAGGAGAAGATATCTGAGTATTCTTCCATGACCTTATCCACTTGCTTTTTTTATGTGGAGAGATCAAATGGGGAGGCCCTGGATGTGGCTGCAATCTTTCTCTCACTTTGAGAGAGAATCACGAAGAAGAAAAATTTCCTGGTCTGAGAGATGACCTTCCTGCATTGCTTGGCAGAAATCAAGGAAATAACACTAGGAGGGACTGCCTCGGGTATCTTGTACAATTTCTTGTTCAAAGTAATAATAACACTACGAGGCCTAGACTCATATACAACATGACAATTCTATAAATAAGGCTGGCTCAAAAGAACATTACAAACTTTGAGAGGAGAAAAATCACATAATACCTCGTCTTTGAAGGGATTGATGTCGTACGACAGTCGACATTGTTGGCTGGCACGAAGATCGCTTCCTTGGTAGAGCCATCCAGTGGTGTAGGATTGTGGGTGCAGTGTTGTCGACAGGGCCAACCACACGACCTCTGCTGATATGAGTTTCTTCTGGCTACCTCTATTAATGATGAAGTGCAGCGGGGTTCCTTTTACCCACATCTGTGAATGGAATAGGCGCTCTCCTTCTTCTAGCTCGTCTAGTTCATCGGGCTAGAGCTTGGTGGTAGCAACGGTGGCAATGGGTTCCGTGTCAATGATCTGTCTTCCCATTTCTAGTTTTGAATCAGAGTTAGAATCCACATCTGATTCATAGGCTTTCACTTTGGCCACCAATGATTGCTTTGAGAGCCAATCAACAGTGTTATGCCAAGGGCTCTTATGGAAGTCACACCACTTCCCAGTATCTTTCTTTTCCTTTCTGATGTCCTTCTTTGCTTGCGGCTTGGAATGGTTGTTCTGATATTGTTTATCTTTGCTCTTTCCTTTATTTTGTGGGTTGGGGCTGCCCTTTCTTAGATTTTTCTATGAGGGGTTCCGAGGCCCAAATTGTCGCGTCTTTTGTTTGAGCTTCTACTCGATTTTGATGACATATTAGTAGGCCGCACCCAAGGATGAGATGTACATAAATTCCATGTCGGTGTAGATGTATCTATGTAGAGCACTGTGATACTTGAACACCATATGTCTCTCTGAATCTTTGATACCCAACTTGGTGCGCAAGGTAGGGAAGATATTTGTGAACTTTGGGACTACTTGGTCTCTTTCTTGCCATAGTGTGGTCCATTTGGTATACAAGTCATCATAACTTCCAATAGGGTAGTATTGTTCCTTAATAACATCCCTGAATGATTCCTAGGTGGCTGTGACTATAAATAATGAAGGTTCATTTGTTTCCTTTTGCTCAAAGAAATTTTCCCACCAATCTTTGACATGGGGAACGAATTTGAGGAGCACAAAAGTAATATTTTCTCTATTCCAAAATTTATGGACAGAAAAATACCCTTCTAGTAGATTTAACCACTTGTCTACAACATCTGCATCTATCTGACCTTCAAATATAGGAATATAGAAGTTGATTTGTACCTTGAAGGGGGCGGTGCCTCCACTTGAGGAAGATGTGTTGCCTGATGGTAGCTGCAGAAGGATTTGCGTGAAACTATCCATCATCTCATTCCTTTGTTGCGTGAGGGATTCCTAAAGGAAATTTTTGAAAGGATCTCTTGCCCCATCATCTTTCTTTTCTCCTGCCATGAGAGGTCGCTTAGACATGCGAGAGCTTTTGTCCTCAAGAGAAACAAGGTCAAGACCCAATTTTTTGTACCCTGGCCTCGTTGGGGACATGCATTAAGACGACAAGGAGCATATTGCTTTGATACCACTGATTCAGAATTTATGAGCATAATGAAATGAATACAGATTATTAAAATATGCTTAGCACAAAATAATAGAGATACAATAAAACTGGTTTTCTATTCAATAAGAAAATAAGCTGAAACTGTAAAATGCAGCGGAAAACAAGCTCGTTGGAATGGTGACGGCTTATCTCTGAGAAGGGATGTGACGGTTGCACTCATTCGCAAAAAAATGGTTACATTGAGGCTCCGAAGGACTTTTACAATAAACAAGAATGTAAAAATTCCTAGACATCCAAAAACCTAACCCTGGGAGATGAAGTGCCAAAAGTCATGTGGGCCCCGTTTGGGTAAGTTAGTACATCAACTTCCCGGGGTCGTAACTTTTGCATACAATCTTCGTTTTAGGGGCATGATAGCCTGTTGGAAAGGTCTAACTGATAATAATTGTTTTTGACTAGCCTAGGTTTCTGACTCCAAGAATCACCTGGGCCCCAAATCCCCCAAAAAACGTCGTTTAGGGCCTCAAAACGACCCCAAAATTTTGGAACCCGAAAAACTGCGAAGGTAGAAAACTGTGTTTTGAGCCAATGGAATAGGTGGGTGGCCATCGATATCCACTCGGATCAATTGCTATCAGAATAAAGGTTCTCTTTCTGGTGTTGTTATGGTATTATTATTTGATCTATTTAAAGGTGCTCTTTATGGTGTTGTTTTGGTATTATTCTAATATTGATCTAGTTACATTATTGTTGTTATGCCATTGATTTCTAAATATTTTTGTTCTGCATACTATATTCTATTGGGAATATTACAGAAAACCAACATTCCTTAAGTGTCTTTCTATCTTGTTGTATTATTCATTCATTGAATAAAGAGTTACATGATTAACCTTGGTCTACACCTAAGACACAATCTCCATCATACTCTCTTTATTTACACAGGAACAACCCTACAACCACTTAGACTTACATATACATGGCTACAAACCCTAACATTAAGATCAAATTAATAAAATTACAATGTGCCTTATTTATAGGTGTTACAACATGAAAAACCCTAAATCATGGCACCAAAAAATGGTTATAAATCCATGTAGATGCATGGTTTCAATCCCACAAATTTCAGGATTATGCTATAGTTCACTTTAGTCAGTTTACTAGTCGACCTTCAATCAATTGCCACTCGACCTCCTATCGACCTCCTGTCGGTTGAACTTTTGATTTCTCTTCGATCACTTCGACTTTGACTTCCTGGTCCATCACTACAATCTCGACGTAACCATCAACTCAAACAAACTCATCAATCAAATTATCACCTAGTTGATCCACCTCGACTAGAAATTCGATTAATCATTCTTTCACTACAAAGAATATAACACCCCAACACAGGGAACCATTCCTATCGATGTCACACTTGCTACTGTGATTATAAGAACAAGGACAACTCATGTCACATTTTCTAAACTCATTTTTTACCATGTCAAAAGGGAAAATAATAAAGAGGTAGATTGCCTAGTGAATCTCACCACTTTGAAAAAGGAGGGGTGTCATACCCTTAACAACATTGAAAATTATCAACCCATACCCTAACTCATGAAGGACAAGTCACTCATCATTCATTTATATTTCCACATAGTCAAGTTAGTGTTTTGTGACATATTCAAAATTACCTCTCGCACGCAACTATGATCTATGGTTCATGCTCTTGAATTATTAGTAGTTGATTAGGGGAATCAATGTGGGATATTAATGGATCTAACCTTGCGTATTAATGTCAATAGTCTCAAAGGTTCTTGGTTCTATTGGGTCATTGGAGTTTCAAAGTCTTGTGGGGAATCTTTGGTTCACTTCTTCAGCCTTTGGAACTCTGCTTTAGACTTTGGCAATTTTTTCTCTAGTTCTTTGAGTTGACTCCTTTGATTTTGTAGGTAGCTTATGGTTTGGAAGTCTTTGTGGGCCAAGTGGAAGTTTAGGATTTTATTTTGGACTCTTTGGCCCATTCTCAATCATTTTGGGCTTCTAACCTTTGGGCTGCAGGTTTGATTTCTCTTATATCAATGTTAGGCTTTTAGATATTTAGGGATAGTTTCTTCTCTGGTGGATTTTATGCATTCCCTCTTCTCATATTCTTTAGGAGGGGGATATTTGGTTCATTTCTTAGATTACCAATTTAGATTTATTTTTAATTGAAGGATAGCCCTTTTTGTCCTTGGGATTTTCCCAACAACTTATTTCTTTTTAGCACTCGGTTCTCCCCTACTTCCTAGCTTGTTATCCAAGTTTGGATCACATGCTTCATAGATTATAAAGAGTTATAGAACACCGTAAAGGCTCTCAAGCACCATGAGGAAAATTTAGATCGACATGAAAATAAAATTATCTTGCTTCAGGGAAAATTAAAGGAGAAGGGACCAAATTTAAGCCCCTTTGATGAAGTATTTATGGGAATTTTATTGCAACAAAAGAAGCATATAATTGCCTTGAATCTAAACTGGTTGAACTTTGACGAGCCATTGGTGAATTGTTCAAGCAAAGGCAAAATGGTGTTGGTTCCTTGGCTCACCCCTCAACTTCAAAGTATGATTATCCAGTTAATCCAAACTAAGTTCTTGTAATCTCGTAGGGACAACAACCTCATCAAAGATCCCATATAATCCAACTGATGTTTAGGGTTGATAACACTTGTTGTTTGGCATTCTTAGTAATCTTTTGTTATGTTTTGTAAAGTATTTAAATTTCTATGCATATACTACACAATCTACACCTATCATTTTGATAGAAGCATTTTGTACCTAAAATATTATCAAGGTTATAGTTTCACGATGACTTGTATCCCTCCATGGGTTTGCAAATTGAAGAACAATTCTTTTTTTATGTACCTTTTTGCTATGAGCTCAACTTCAATATTTATTAATACACATTCCGTAGTTATTGTTAAAAAAACCCTAAATACAACTACTTATTCATAATTGTTCTATAATTAGCATTAATTACCCCATAAATATTGACCCCTATTTATCCCTAATTAATGATCTTCCTTCTCTTGGAACTCTAATTGTAAGTTTTAGATAGGTAAACTAGGCATAAACTATTAATAGGTTAAGGAAACAAACACATACTCTAGTTGCTTTTGTAAGCACATATATACAAATTAATTTTGACAACAAAAACACAGATGTTGAATGTGCATTTAGGTTGTTGAGCATGCACATGAGTTGTTGAATAGGTGCATGGGTTTTTGAGCACGTGCACAATGTTTTGAGTGCACTCATAACCTATTAAGTAGGAATGCAACTTGTTGAGTGTACATGCAACCTATTGAGTGTGCATGCAATATCAAAAACTTGGTGTGCCTAGTGTTTTATGTGCCAAATGATATTTAGGGTTTGCGTTGTTACCTCGAACTTCATGGATTGTGGATTGCTTCCCCTTGATCTCTCCTATCATCAATGATGAGAAATAACCATAGACACTTCCATAGGACCTTGTGTTGGTCGATGTGTGACTTAGTGTCCAAACACAATAATCAACCTTATTAGAGGAAGTTGGTCCAAAGGAGGGAAACTTATAGGACACATAGGGTTGTGATCTTGAATGGTTGCACTTAGATCACTAACTCTATATGTAGATAGAAGGTTTCACTCACTATATAAAATATCTATTATAATCTTAATTTTATTAATTTTTAATTATCATATTTTATAATTAACATATATGAGTTATGTACATTTTATAGATTTTACAAACAAAAAGATCTCATACACCAATTTAATGTTTGACTTTACCATAACCTTAAAATTAAATTATTGTTTAAAAAAAAAAATCATATCCAAATTTAAATCATTCACTGAACATCCATATTTACATCATAAATGAATTTCTTCCCAATCTTCCAAGACCTTTGGGGTATTCGTACTTTTATGCCTTTATGTGGAAAGAGAATTTATGCTATTTCTTGAAAACACGAGGCCGACTTAATCAATATCCATGCCGTTTCCCTTAATTATTTTTATATATATTCCATTTCTCCTTAATTATGAATTTATATAAACATTATACATATTCCCTTTCTTGTAAATTCTGCTTAATTCTTAATCTTATAAGCTTTAATTGAATTGATTCTTTAATTATATTTATATATATTCCGTTTCTCCTTAATTATGCATTTATATAAACATTATACGTTCGCGTAGAACAGAGAATCATAAAGTCAAATTTGCATTGATTATTAATATTATATACTTAAAGTGAATCAATGGAATATGAATTATTTAGTGATTCTAGGGATTATGGATTATTTAATAAGGTATATAATATTAATTATATTAATAATTAATAAAAACAAAGCACTATTAATATTAATTTAAAACTTAAAAGAGTGAAGTGAAGATAAAAGACTTTAATTGACAAATTATTCACCCAAAACACCATATAAAATCTATTGCAGTATGAAAATATTGGAAATACAAATATAAGTCCTAATATCGTCCAATTGAAGACCCACCACCCCTGAGCCTTGGCTTGGCTTTTTCTATCATAGAGCAAGCGAGTGTTAATGGAGTAAACCTCTTAGGATATGGGATATAAAATTTATTACCGACAAACATAAGATAAACCATAATTCGATGCCTGCAGGCTTTAGATAAAATAAACCATGCAAACAAACACGGTGAGGCTACGCTCACTTCTGTATTATTCAATGAAGATGGATTACATCTTTATATAGGAAAAGACTCTCCCGAGTCGGTTACATGCAAACCAAAGACAACTAGACTCTTAATTAAGAACTCACTCTTAACATGCCTACAACTGACTCTCACAACTGACTCTCTCAACTGAAGCTTATAACTGGTGCTTATAACTGGCGCTTTCTCCATTATTTTCAAGTCTCCCCCTTAATGGAGAATGGATTGACTTCTACACCTAACATCTCCCTAAACAGTTCAAACTTAATCTTTCCAAGAGGCTTAGTGAAAATATCAGCAGCATTTTCACTAGTATTACAATACACCAAGAGTTTTAGTGAAAATATCCGAGTCGATTTTCACTAGTATTACAATACATAAGAGTTATTTCATTTGGCTGCAACTTTTCTCTAACAAAAATGATACCAGCTTCAACATGCTTTAGTCCTGCATGAAAACGACCAAGAATATTGAACTTCGATTACCACCCGATCATCAGAGGGTTCCTTTCGTTTTCTCCAACATCTTGAAGAAGTTTTCTTAACCAAACAACTTCAAGTTGCTGCACAAGGCTTTATATTCCCCGCTTCTGTAGAAGACAAAGATACAGTGAGTTTCTTTTTACCGCTCCATGAAACAACCTTGGATCCAATTATAAACACATATCCAATGGTTGATATTCGATCATCCGGATTCCCAGCCCACCGGACCAAATAACTGGCCAACTCAACATCGATGAACAAGATATTTAATACCATAAATCGGGTGTATCACCTTTTTAGATAATTGAGCACGCTTCTTTGTCGCGATTCCAATGACTTTTCATGAGGTTTCACGGCGAACCGACTTAACACACTCACATAATATGAAATATCGGGTCTAGTTGTGGTGAGATAACTGTAGACGCACCCACCATCCGCTCACACGCGCCATTCACCTCCTTCTCGAACTATTATCATCACAAGATTAGCCACTTTCTACTGCATGGGAACAATAGAAGACTTACACTGCATCCATTTTAAATCTCGGCATTTCTCTCGATATACTTACATTCGACAAAACAAAAGTTTGGTCTGGCCCAAACTTCAAGACCTAGCAGTAATGTAACTTTACCAAGATCTTCATTTCAAATACCTTTTGATAACTGCTCCTTGATTTCATCAATTAACTGCATTTCCTAGAATTATTAAATCATCAACATATAATGAAATCAATACTATATACCCTTGTTCATCAAATTGGTATACGTATTTGATCACTTTTGCTCCGCATGTTCCCTTGTTGAAGAAAAGAAAGAGTCTATCTTCTCAAACCATGACCTAGGGTACCCTCGCTTTTGCAGTCCTCATACAATGCTTTCAACTCATACACTGTTCGCCTCTTTCAACAAAACCCTTTCAGTTGAGTAAGTAAGGTAAACCTTTCCTTTAACTCACCATTCAAAATGTAGATTTAACATCTAACTGATGCAACTTCCAATGATACTTTGTAGCTAAAGTAATTAACATTCTCGATAGTATTCAATTTAGCTACTGCGCAAATGTTCTCGATAATCAATACCTTCTCGCTTGTGAATACTCCCTTGCAAACCAGCCTTATATATATCTATACTACCATTTGATTTTAAATTTGGGTTTATATATCCATTTTCATCCAATGGGCTTTATGTTTAGGAAATTCAACACTCCCCAAGTATTGTTTTCATTATAGATTCATATTCTTCCTCCATTGCATTTCACCATTCATCATGTTCATTAGCTTCATCAAAATTCATATGTCATGACATTTGAAATGCTACTCACAAAGTATAGTCTTTATACCTCTCAAGAAGCTGAATCTATCTTGAAGATCTTCTCAAATGATTATCTTCCTCCCCACTTTGTGAAGATCTGTTCACCGTAGGTGAACTGCGTGACTCAGAATTGTCCATATAATCGGAAGTCCTTGTCGCTGTTGTTACGCTTCGGGATGGATGTCGCTATGTGGGCTATCAAGCACGTATTTTCTTTAACTCCTTCATCAAGAAGTTTCTGCCATTCCTCATGACTATTGTCGCCATGATTTCCCCGCTTCCCGCTCACGGAAAAGTACATCTCTACTTGCAAATTCTTTGTGAGTAGAAGGATAAAAAAAATTGTATGCTTTAAATTTAATAGCATCTAATGAATATACATTTAGTGACAGCATCCAATTCCCTCCTCCTATTCTCCTTTGAATATGTGCAAAAGACTTATACCCAAATACTTTCAAATTATTAATCATGCAAGTTTGGAACCATATAAGGCTTCAAAAGGAGTAACATTATGAAGACACCTTGTTGGACTTCTATTCTTTAAATAAATTGCAAGTATTTTGGCTTCACCAAAATGCATTTGAGAGATTTTTTTACCTTTTATCATACTATGTGCACACTCTACCAGTGTTCTTTTTTTCCTTTCAAACACTCTATTTTTCTATGGAGTGTGTGAGGAACAGAACTATTGTACTATTCCATTATCTTTGCAATATTTGTTGAAGTCCCTTGATTTATACTCTACCCCTTGATCTCAACAGAGGATTTTTGATGGATTTTCCTCACCGCTTCCACCATGTGTTCTGAACTCCTTAAAGTACCTGAAAACATCAATTTTTCGTCTAAGGAAGCAGACCCATGTATCTCGCCAAGGCGGCAATCATCAATAAATAACAGAAAGTAAAATGTAACCTCCTAAAGACCTAGTCTGCATAGATAGGTCCATAAACATCAAGATGCACAAGATCTAACACATCTTCTTTTTCTTATCGTGATTAGAGGGGAATTCATCTCTAGGCATCTTTCCTAATGCACATCCATCACAAGCAGTCTTCTCATTCTTTAACATGAAAAGTCCTTCAACCATATTCTTTTTCTCTAATAACAATAAATCAAGATGATTGATGTGTCCATACCTTTGATGCCAAAGAATCGGTTGGCATAGTGGCATAAGTCAATGCATGATGTGCTTCACTGGTAACATCAAGTTTGTGAGCAGACCTCCCACTGGACACCCATTGCAACAGCTCGAAGTGGTCCAACGTATCCTTCACTATGCAATAATTCTTGAAGAAATCAACCTTCAAGTTCTGATCTCAGAATGGTGGACACAGAGATCAATTTTTCTTTATTCGGCATACACCATTAAGTAATGTGATGAACAAGTACTCATTTGGCAATGTTAATTTGAATGCGTTCTTATCCCTGATCTCGGCGAGTGCGGCCATCTCCAAGATATATGCCGGGCACCATTCTTCGTTTCTTTAAAATTAGCATACCAATTTTATTACAACTCATATGTATTGATGCTCCAGAAACCACAAACCAGGCATCAAAATCACCCGTTTCAGCAGATAAAACAACGTTAGACACAAACAACTAAGATCCCGCGGAGTCAAAATCGGGTTCATCAATATCATCACTAGCAATAAATAATCTGGGATCTTGATTTGAATATTTTTCACATAATGACTCGAATGTGTTCTAGGTTTACTCCCCCTAGCCTCATCACTTTTCTTCTTATGACAGTCTTTAACCATATGTCCAGGTCGACCACAATAAAAACAACTCTTTGACTCATTCCTATCAGATTGCATACCTTGATTTGGAGATTGTCTTCTCTACGATGAACTGCCTCTCTTCCATGAACCGCCTCTCTGCCATGCACTGCCTCCTCTGCCTCTTACTCCTGATCTCTCTCTCTCAGATCTATTATTTGACCACAGTGCCAAATCTTTACTCTGAGGCTTCAGATTCCCGTGCCTCTCTTCCTCTTGCAACAAAATACCTGTCAGTTCTTCAAATGTAGGAGGTTTCTCCCTTGCTGCAAGCCCTGTTATGAATATATGATAATCTTCTAGCATACCATTTAAGGTAATAATCAGTAGATCAGTGTTGGAAATAGTTTCCCCTATATTTACTAGCTTGTCTTTCACCTCTTTAATGCGATCCAAAAATGAACTAACAAATTCATTTCCATCCATCTTAATGCCTAGCAATTTAGTTTTCAGGAACAAAATGCGATTTGTGTTGCTAGTTTCATACAATGCTTTAAGAGCTGTCCATGTAGCAACAGAAGTTGTAGCGTCTCTAATATGTGGAATTATGCTATCTTTAACTGACATGCGCAACAATACCTTTTCCTTGTTTTCGCGCTTCTCCCAGTCTTGGATCTGTGTTGCTGTCGCATCAGGTTTCAGTTCAGTTCCGTTCGCAATGTTCCAGACACCATAACCCTCCATGAGCGTCTGCATCTTGAATTTCCAGTTAATGAAGTTTGAGCCATGTAGCTCGTTGGCTTTGTTGAGGTAGGTCTCTGCCATCGGATTCGCCATCACTGCAATTTAGTCTCTGCAAGAAAATCACCAAGGATATGCAACTTTTTTTGTTTTTTTGTTGCTCTGCCTTCGGATACCACCGATCCGACTCAATCTCGGCTCTCAACTTTCACACACAAAATCTCACAAATAATATTCTCTTAAATAAACTTTAATATCCACTTATACTTCAAAATAAAACCCACTTTGAATAAAAAAACCACTTCACAATTTCTTAAATCTCTTACCCTCCTTAATAAACTTCTTTATAGTTCATATAAAGTTTTAAACTCCACATGCATAAGCTTTATCCACTTTTAATAATAATAAAAAATGAACAACTCCCTTTTTCTTATTTGCATATATAAGAGAAAACTTCTTATTCAAAACTCACCACCACCATGTATAAGTTTTGAATGCACTTTTATTTTTAAATGCTCAAAAAACTAAAAGGCACTTATGGAAGCTCTCTCACCACACATGCATTCAAAACCTCACTACCACACCCATACATTCAAAACTTCATTCATCGTTATGCATGTAAGCTCTCTCACCACGCATGCATTCAAAACTTCACTACCACACGCATGCATTCAAAACTTTACTCACCATGCAAACTTCACGGTTAAAAATAGATGCCCACGATTGGTAGCTCAACTTGGTTATGAATTAAACTCAACCTCACGTTGCACCCAAACTCACGCACCAGCCTCACGCATTCAAAACCTTCAAGCTTGCTCCCAAGCTTATGCTGCACGCTTCAATATTTGCTGTCAAACTCCACGCTCCTCCTTGAAATGATATGGAGCTAGCTCATGCAAGTGCTTTCACGCTTCATTGGCCTTTCGAGAGTTCACACCTCTCAAGCTCTGATACCAAGATAAAATAAACCATGCAAACAAACACGGTGAGGCTACGCTCACTTCTATATTATTCAATGAAGACGGATTACATCTTTATATAGGAAAAGACTCTCCCGAGTCGGTTACATGCAAACCAAAGACAACTAGACTTTTAACTAAGAATTGACTCTTAACACGCCTACAACTGACTCTCACAACTGACTCTCTCAACTGAAGCTTATAACTAGTGCTTATAACTTACGCTTTCTCCATTATTTCCAAGTGCTTTCAGAGGTCGTCGACCTCCTCCTGAGTAGAATGCTCCAATATTTTGGAATCTTTTTGTTGCTGTTCATGATCGTGTGAGAATGACTGCAAGCAAGTATTCCCTTGCAGTTGTCTGTTCCAAAACTTTTGGTAATATTCGTCGTATGTAAAGCTTCTAAATAAAGAAGGATGCTCGTCGTCAATCGATCCTGGTGCAGGGGCGATGACCGCATCAGGAGAAGGGCTGTAAAAAGTGGGAATTGAAATGCGTGCTTTTGAAGAGCTGACCACAGCACGATGCAACACACTCCTGTATCTTCCGTTGCTCAGAACCTGCATTCCAACATCAATTATTTTGAAGTCACACACCATGGGAAACATTAGAATGCAAGCAGAGGAAGGAACCTGTAATTGATGGAAAGTTAAATCAGAAGAGGAGATTAATTGGAATGCAAGCAGATTGATGAAACCTGTAATTGATCACCGATGTTGATAACAAAGGAATTAGGAATGGGGTTGACAGCAATCCAGTGACCATTGTTGAGCACTTGTAAACCGGGTACCTCATCTTGAAGAAGAAGTGTGAGGACATTGGGATCTGAATGGGCTGCTAAACCGAATGTAAGCTCAGGATTGGGGCACTTGGGATAGTAGTTTATAGCCATGTGTTGCTCGTGCTTTCCCAGCGCTTTGTCTAGGAAGTCGGCCTCCAGCCCCAGGCTCTCAGATATTGCCTCCAGCAACCTCAGAGCAAGTGCCCTCACCTCTCTGCAATACAGACTGGCCACTTCTCTGCAATATTCATCAAAATCTCTGTGATCAGCCCGATTTAAACCGATAGTAGGATATAACGATGCAATTCAAAGGTTTCACTTCTTGAAATTGGTTTCCCACCCTCCAATCAACAAAGAAATTTCACACGTATCTGACAAACGAAATGGATTGAGGTCGATCTGAACAAAATACTTTACCTATAATGAGCAGGTTTCGAAGGCCAAGTGTGAACATGATCTTCTAACGGATAACAATGATGTCTCAGGTAGTCCCGCCAGTTGAAGACTTGCTCTTTGTGGATGTTGAAGCTGGTGGACAATCGTGTTTTGCTGAATGGATCGTCGGAATAGTATTCCATTCGGTCTTCCACAGGCATTCTGAAAAACTCCTCCGCTACTTCCAGCATCCTTCTGATCACCACATCTAGAATGCCATGATTGACTATCTGTTTATGCATACAACAATAACAGTAGCATAATATTGAGCCATTGCATCTGATCTTGAACTTGGCATAATCTTATGCAGAAAAGGAGCTGGGAATATGAAATAAATTGTTATAAGAGTACGAAAGCAAATACCTGGAAGAAGCTGTAATCAGCACAGGCCCGGCCAATTTGTCGGATAACTTCGGGTCTAGTAGAATCGCATTGGAGACCTTGGACGTCCACGAGAGGTATGGACTCCAAAGAGAAGTCGACTTCATCCAGCCTCGGTCGCTCGGTGGGAGGTCTGATGTATTGTTGTGGAAGCTCATAATAGTTGCTTCGGTTCGAGATTAATAGCACTGATTTCTCCTCTTTCTCGTTGCAATCAATCGTCTCGTCAGTTTCAGTTGATGAGGCCTTCTCCATCTCTACGTTGATGATCTCCATCTGTTAAGTTGAAGAATCTGTGATATCTCCATCGACTGATTGGAGGTGTTTAAACATTATATCGTCGGATCCCACTTGCTTAAAGATGCTGCGGCGGTACACGATGACGAAACGTATGGGACGCTGGAGAAAGATATGAAACCACAGTCTACCAATCTAATGAGTAGTTTGTGGTACACAACTAGGGTAGTAAAATTAGCATATCAAAACGTCGGTGGAAAAATTAAAAAGAATATGATTAAAATGAAGATTTTTCATTGTCTAAAAACTAAAAAGAATATGATTAAAATGAAGATTTTTCATTGTCGATGTCGGTATGAACCACTGATTAGTAAAAACAAAGGGTCCCATAGACTGCGCGACTACAAGATTATGTTCGAAAAATGAGAGGAGTGAAGGAGGTATCTGGTGAATATGGGCCACGAGTTACGCAATCTATGTGGCTGAGAAAAAAAGTTCGCTCCAACGGAGAGGAAATCACCGTCCCTTAGTGCGGCTCAGAGCTATGGACCATCAAAAATGGCAATACAGGGAATTCACCGTCTCCTACTGCGGCCCGGAGCTCTCGACCGTCAAAATCACCGTCTCCTACTGTGGCCCGGAGCTTTGGGCCGTCAAAAAATGGCCATACATTTAGTTCATGAGGTAAGAGATTTAGTTTTCAAAAGCGACGTTACTTCATGATCACGCACATAACCAAAATTGATGTGCGACATTTAATAAGGAAAATAAAAAATTTCGTATTGAAAGGTCTAAACCTTTTAAACATATATATAATTAAATTTGCTTGAGAGGTCATTGATGTAGTAAAATTCTATTTTTAATATCAATTTTTTTTTTCATTTCCAAATTTTATCATATCCTCCCAACAAAAATGTATATTTATCATAAGAGTCACATAGTGGTAATGTCGAAGTGCCTTTTAAGATTAAATGTTCCGAAAGAGTGGAAAAAGTAGAGTTAAGAGAGGCATTGAAATATATAATCAAGACATTGTATTGTGCCATCATGATTTTCACATAGTGGTAATGTCCATGTGCCTTTTAAGATTAAATGTTGAAAGACTGGAAAAAGTTGAGTTGAGACACGTATTGAAATATATAATCATGACATTATATTATGCAATCATGATTTTATAGAATTATAAAATCATAATAATATATTGTGGAGTTGATTTAAATAACTTTCTTTTACATTATAGTTATTCAACATTTTTTTTTTTGGGTTAAATCGTAAAATATACTGTCATGAATTTATAGAGCTTTTACACTATAGTTATTTAACATTTGTTTTGTTAAATTAGATAATATACTCTTATGAGTTTATTTAACATTTGTTTTGTTAAATTAGATAATATATTCTCATGAGTTTATAGTTTTGTTGTGTCCCTTCATATTTTTGTTGTTTTTTTATCAAACTTTTTTACATGATTCACCAAACTAAACTATGAAGGGGTTAACTAATTTTCAATCTATCTTATATGATTCACAAAACTAAACTATGAAGGGGATAACTAATTTTTAATCTTTCTTACATGATTCACCAAACTAAACTATGAAGCGGCTAAATAATGTCGTCATTAAACAAAAGATGAAATTATTCAATGAGAATGAAAATGATATAACATGCATTCAGATGAAAATATTCTTTTGAGTTTCTTTTACATGAAGTGTATTGACTAAAAAAGTGACCATCTAGTATTTTCTTCTTAGTGTAACTAATTCCTATATTTAATAGAAACTCGATGTTTGGCATCCATCCATATTCACTGTGATCCTCTATGGGTCCAATATTTTTTGTGTGTTTTGAAGATGCATCATATTTTTCAATGTAAATCAATACACTATACATTGAGAAGTGAGAATATTACATCAAGGAACAAAGGGGGTTCATGCAAGATCTCCCTTCCTTTAGTAGAGAGAATATAAAGTGTGCCCATGAAGTTTAATTTCATGTCATAGAATGTTTGAAGTACCTAAGAGGGAAGAAGGAGGCGTGCTTTTATATGCAACACTATTTTTGTTATCAAACACAATATTCTATTTTTATAGGATGTTAAAATTACTAGTTTCTAGTTTAGATGGTTGTTACATAGTTGTTAGAAGGGGAATATTGATATACTACACATGAAAAAGGATGAGGAGGAGTGGTTTCTAGGCTAATCCCTTGGATGGATTCCTCTATTATTGAGAATAAAAAACATCCAATTGGTAGATGCTCTTTAATGACCACTGTGCTTGTTGAAACTACAAGGTATTTCTATTTTGTGTATGCTCCAAATGATCTTGATAGAAAAATACAATTGTGGGATTGGATGTCTCAATCCTTATCAATGGTTGGACATATTATTGGTGAAGTATTTAACATCGTGGCTCAGTGGGATGGCGATTGAATTGGTAGTCATGCTAGCACTCTTGGACCAAAAAAAGGAAGTCTTGGACACACTGTAAATCTATTATAGGTATTTCACTATTAAGTAGAAATCTCTTCATATTGGTTGATGGTACTCCTAGTGCAATTAAAGAGTTATTGGTCTAGAGTTTAGGCACAATTGCACAGATTAAATATTAACTTGTAGAAGGCCCTTTACTAGTAATTCTAAATGGTTTCTCATTTATTGAAGTAAATATTATTTGTCAAATAATGAAGATACATGCCATAACCAATTTTACACATACTATAGAGTGTTCCTGATGGACAATGAAGAGATTCACTATCCTTTAAATTCTATTTGAGAATATATGAACTATAGACAATGAAAGTCCCCTTAGAATTCCCCAATATTTTATAACCTATATCATTTCTCATCCATTACTAAATTCATCTTCAACAAGTTAGAAGGTCCATTGAGCATGAATTAAGAAGATATGAGGGTATGTAAGCTATTGTTTGAATATATATTTATTTTTCCATTAGGAAGAAGGTACACCAATAATGAATGAATTTCTTAATCAAGTTTTCCTCTTGTGATATTTTTCTTAGAAGTCATAGAAGCAAACTCAAGAGTAAGGCATAAGCAACAAACATGAAATGGTATGCATTGATAGGATGTGCAGGTATTTAGTGTTTTTGTAGGTCTCCCACACCATGGTGAGACCATGAGTACCTAATAAGAAAACACTGAGTTATGTTTATGATAAAAATATGGAGCAAGAAAATAACCAAGAAAGTCAAGAAGACGAAAACATGGCAGAAAAGACACAAACTCAATTAATTCATATGTACATCAACGATACATTTATAATACATCTCAATATAATGGCCTCATAACCGTATCATAACTAAACGATTGTTAATATCTATTTAGGACTTACGATTATTTTTAACAAACCCCACTTTAATCTTAAGACCATACAAATGTATCAACTCAACAACAACGACTAGAGCAAAAACTAATAATTCTTCAACCTATAACTCATGATATGAAATATCATGAGTGTTTAATCGTTGATGAAGATATACTTGAAAAATCGCCAAAAGTGGATGCTAGAACCAAGTCTAGAAAAATCGAAGTGTAACAAATGAGCTAGACAACTTGTAGGTGTTCACTGAATTGAACCTAAAAATGATGAGAGAAAACCTTGATGAGAAGTGAATTGGCTACATTTCTAACACATCCCAAATCCTGAAAATTCCTGACAATCCTGAATGCACCAAGAATAAATGAAGAAAAAACAAATATCCTCTGCTAGATCCGAAGATCATCCCTTTAAATTTCAAATACTATCAAGTGAATCGATAATTTCACAAACAGCTCTAAGAAATCAACACATGAAAAATATTTCAATAATACTACTAACAAAAAAAAGTGTTGAAATGCATTCAAATGACGTATCCATAAAATCTTGTGTCCATGAAAATCTAGTGGGTAGTAAACTAGGTGAATTGTTGGTACTATCACAAATTTGATTTGTTGATCAAAATATTGAACTTTCATCAAGGTGTTGAACTGTCAAACCACCATCAAAGTCACAAGGTGAATGGAAATCCATCAAATGCCAAAATGTGGCAACTCATCAATCCATCCAATATCCTTCAAAATATTGAATCCATCAAAATTGTCAAGTGATGAAATGTCTCGACAAAACTCCTGTGAAGGTCAAATTGACTAGTCCATCATCAAGTATAAAATATACTCTTCCTGCATAAATGCATCCACAATCTTGAATCCACCGTTCATTTACAAAATAAATCCTGGAAATGATCGATGTCAAAACCATTGATTCTGTATCCTGTATCCTGAATCAATCATCGTCATCCTGAAAAACATAGTCTTGAATGAAATGCAAACCATAAAAGTGGAATTCAAAACTTGAAGTCTTACATATCATCACTAAGTTCACTCCCTGTCAACTAAAAGGTGAGAAGTATGTATCATCGGATATACCCCCCCTGAAAGTGAAAAGGGGCAATCATACTGCTAATCAAGTGAGCCCTGCTCTTTCCCTCAAATCATCAAACCCAAAGCAATCATAACCATCCAATGTAGAAATTGGTCCTCATAAACATGGTTGAACTTGTGTATGAACCCCTTGATAAGACTTCTCCAATAGCTTGACTTATAAAATACAACACCAATTCCCTAACCATTAAAAATGCATATGTTTCAATTGAATTTTCTTGCTCTTCCAACACCTTTTTGAGAGGTGATTGGTCTTTCCACAAAAACTGCATGGGCAAAGATCAAAACAGTTTGACTCATCATGGCCAAACTGTATACAGGGTTATAAATGTATGGTGATCATCATGATCATACAAATCCACAATATGAATATGGGCCACAAGTCACACAATCTATGTGGCCGAGAAAAAAATCCTCGCCGACAGGGAGGAAATCACGTCTCTTAGTGCATCCTAGAGCCGAGGACTGTAAAAAATGGAAATGAATGGAAATCATTGTCTCCTACTATGGATTGGAGCTATGGACTATCAAAATCACCATCTCCTACTGCGGCTCTGAGCTTTGGACCGTCAAATAATGACCAGACATTTAGTTCATGAGGTAAGAGATTTGGTTTTCAAAAGCAACGTTACTTCATGATTATGCACATAACCAAAATTTATATGTGACATTTAATACCG
>SNQJ01S0007986.1:231268-242596 GCA_010110895.2 Picea sitchensis | reverse complement strand
ACAATGAAACCATTTATTGGAATATGGTTGTAAGACCCTAGATTCAGTTTACTCTACCAACAAACCCTTTAGACACCGAACCTTTTCAGCATCACCTTCATGCAAGTGAAGTCTCACCCAAGGCATCTATTGGGGCTACAAAAACCAAGTTTCTGCAAATATGAGGGGATGGGAGGATGTTATCATGTTCATTCTTACTTATCTACCCTGTGTTCAATATTTTGTATCACTTCTCTTGATCAATTAGTAAACATCAATTATGAAACATCATTGTGAAACAGATTGGAACATAAACTATTCACTATAACATTCATATTTACTGTGCATCAAGCATTAACTACATAGATCTAGATCTAGTTATTCATAAATAGAAAATTCATGAACAATCGCATAAAAAAACATTCAGACACAGAATTTAACGTGGTTCACCCAAAATTTTGGCTATGTCCACAATGACTCACTTCTTTATTATTCTTTGTGCAATCATCTCAGGCTTGCACATTGTGCTTACAATAGATACATCATGATAGACTTCCCCATCTTTCCTATCCGCTCTACAGTGAAATCATATCTTTGAAAAAATATCTCTAAACCTTCATACATAGACTCTCTCTCATTCTCAATCTATCCTCTCACTCTCTTCGTGAACCACTTTTGGCCTTCATCCTTTAGCACGATTTGAACGAAACTTCAACAACCTATTCTACCCAACCCATTAAATATTTATACATAGAATTTTGAGCTCAAAACCCTATTTTATCATCCCAAAACTCTATGACAACTCATGATCACAACTCAATGTTCGAGCATGCTTTTCTATCTTTGTGCCTGCATGATGCCTTTACATTCCCGATTGTTTTCCTTCCTTCTTTTGCACATCTATCTTCGTTTACATTCCTAACTTATTTTGTGTGTGCCTTCATTATTCGTTCTTAGAGCTATCTGTCCAACACTCCTCGAAGGATCTATCCAAAAACAACCATGGAACAATAAAGAAACCTAACAAAGTGCATATTTTCCTTACCAATTCCAAAAATTCCAAGACAAACCCTAGTTACCAAGTATTTTTCACCATCAAATCAAGATAAATATCCTCCAAGAGATAGTGCACCACTTCCTTCTATAATACAAGAGCTAAACCATATCACAAGAAAGAGAGATAAAGAGAATGAATTTTCCAAAGAGGGGCCAAAATTTCAACCAAGTGGTCCTCTCACAATGGGAGATTTATGATCAAAATGAAATAGAAATTATCCTTATTTATAAAAATCCTCCTACAATTTGTTTTCCACTTAAAATTAGGGTAAACCATAAATTAATGGGTCAACAACCCTTACTTTGACCCTTTACAACTTTAAATTTGATTTTTTACATAAGAAAACCCTAAAAGAAACATGGCATCACCCCTTTAGGGAAACATTTTGGAACTTGGAGAAATTCGGTGCGCTTTGAGGTGAAACGTTGGGCCTCCAAAGTCCTTCCTCTAATGCACTAGTGTCTCCTTCATCAATATAAGGTCTCTCTCCATCCACAAGGTTCCAAGTTTCAATTCAACCACACCACCACTCCAAACCATAGCTCTAGGGTGACGTCAATCCCTCTAAATGTGAGGTTTTGACCTCCAAGGGAAAAATGTTGGGCTTGTAGGGGCTAGCTGAGGTCATCTGAAGTGACTCTCAATGATCCAAAGGCTATCATCATCATTCAATGTGTAGGCCATGGTATCCATCCTGTGTGATTCAAGCCCCAAGTAACCCCAAGTAACCCCAAGCTAGGCTTGTTCCTCCAAAACATTCCACAAAGAAAGGTCCTGCAAAGACAATGAATACGCCTTTCAAGGATATCAAGTCAAACACATAATGATAAGTAAACAAAATCAATAAAAGAGTCACCTAAGAATGTGCATAAAAAACTACCTCATCAAATTAAACAGGTTCTCAAAGACCCTATGCAGCTTTCCAAGTTTAGGTATCGGAGGGTTGAAAAAGTGACCTATTGGGTGAATTGTCCCCTAAGTCAAGGAGTGTTTCCGAGGTGGGCCCATATCTAATACATATGTATAAGATGAAGTGAATGGTGGAAATACTTTCTGGAATGAGTTTCATGACATCAAGCAATCATAGTGTCTCATGTATCAGTGCCTTTGTAGAGGGTGTGTTCCACCTTCATTTTCAATGCATCATTTTTTCAAGCCCATTTATTTTCTTTTGTTCTTGTAAGATGTTTCCAGTTGAAGCTAAGGTGGGGCTTCTACCTACGCATGAAAAAAAATTCCCACCTTTACTCTACCATGGTCACATTATGCTTCCCAAAGTTGAAGACAATGTGCGAGACTTCTACCTAAGCATGGAAATCATTTCCCACACACGCTCTACTTTGGTTGCCATTTTTGCATTGCCATTTTTTTTATGGGTCCCATCAGTTTCTTATGGGATACATTTCATTTTCCTTGGGATCCATGGGTGATCATATATAAGGTTCAGGATGAGATTTTATCTTTTTCCATCTAAAAACCTCTGGGCCTTTAGCCCCTTCATCCCATGAAATGAGGGACAATCCCTTCTTGGGTGAGTACACCCAAAAATCCAAAAAAATAAGGAGGTGAGGGGATGAAGTGTGGAAAGTAGTAAATATGATCGCGAATGAGAAGATGAATTTTCAAGTGGACCTCCTACTAGAAAAACCATCCCTAAGGGTGACCACTTACTAGGGCGCAATGTAAACCACCAAGGTGAAACATGGAAAGGAGCCTAATGCAATAGACTCAAATGCCTCAAATACTGAAATGGAACTCACCATAATACCTAGCTTGTACCTCATGGAGAAAGACCCAATGTCTTCCAAAAGAGAGATGGTGTGGTGGATACCATTGTGATGAATATGAGATCTATGGTGGTAAGGCAGGGCTCTATTTGTGCAAGTGGACACTGTCAACCAGCCATATCTTAGTACTTCATGTCTTTAACTTGAGGGTCTCAAGACATCATCTCCTTAGTTATCTATAGAAAATGAGGATAACATGTGACTCCTACTTGGGGAAATGTACTCATCGTAGAGTGCATGAGAACCACAACATGTCCTAGTTAGACCTGTTCCTACACTGAAATATACAAAAGTAAAATCTAGGGTGGTTCTATCACCCTTCATCCATATATATGAAAATCAAATCTCAAAATTGGCAACTAATCTAGGAAATAAATTTTTTCATCTTTTCAAAAATATCTAAACTAATTATGTAATATGATAAAATAAATATGAAAGTAGAGAAAAATGAAAAATGAAATGTACCTAAACTACTATGATCAATCAAGATGAAAATGCAACACAACAAGATGACCTACCTGCCTACCAGGGGCCTGGGCCTTGAAGAAGTCAAGTACCACCTTGGAAATAATGTTTGAGGAGGGATCCATTTGATGAAAATGGAATCCTCCTCCCTTCTACTATGGAAAAATAAAAGGAATCTAACCCATACATCTCTTCTATCTTATAGGGTCCCAATGGCAGACTATCAAACTTTTGATGCATTCCATGTTTTTCTCTTCTTTTATCTCACATTAGGACCTGGTCTCCTTCCTTGAAATCTCTTTTCCTTGCTTTACAGTTGTTACACATTATTTTGGTCACCTCAATGATCACCTAACAACATGTGTTAATGTTCCCTAAAAGTATTAAGAGAAGAATTTCTCCATGGGAAAAGTGATTTTCTTCCCTTTGCCAAAAACCATATCAAGGAAGGTCGTCGCACCCTACTAAATGCATGGGGTGTGACAATGTCTGATCGTCACACCCTTCTCTAAACATGGACTTCGATGACGTCACATGTTGTTGTATGTTTAGGGTGCGACGATGCTTAAATCGTAGGAAAAGTCAAATATCACGAATGTTCTAGAAGGTAATCTTCTAAAAGGTGAGGTGGCCTCCGATCGGTTTGGATATTACTCGCTTCTCTTATTTGGTGGGATCATCGTAATATACTCACCTGTATCTCTTTCACACTATATAAAGTGGGTTCTCTCATGGAAAAGGCTGAGGTTGAATAGGTTGATAATTGTATGGAGAGTTCTACTTTAGATTATGCTTGAGAGCTTTGCTTTAGTTCTTCAAGTAAGATTGTGGATCTTCTTCATTCAAGGCATTGGAGAAAAGATGTGTGTGTTGGAGAAAAGATCCATCGAAAGGGGACCTTGCAATATCAAGGCATGGGTTGTATTCTCCACTTTCTATTCACTTAATACAATAATGTATTTCTTCCCTCTATAAGCATCTTGTCTTCTATTATATAATTCCTTGATCATATACATAGACTTCACTAGAGTAAATATATCTTTGTTTTCCCTCTTTGTTGGTTTGTGATTCTTGGACAGACTTACTATTCTACAAACCCAAGGAAGGAGCTACAAGGACGACATTAGCGAGGATCAAGCATCGTTTAAAAGGTATGTCTCTTGTACCTCATTAAACTAGTTCATATGATAATGAAGTTTAAGTTGAAGTGTGCATTATGTCCTATTTTGTTCTAGTTTCTAGTGGGATCTAGGGAAATCTGTTCATGTTCGCACTTACCGATTAATCCAATAACAAAATTGGCGACCATACTAGTGATACACATATATTTTTATTTTTTTGTCTCCTATTTTCTTTTAGCCTACCTTCTTTTGATCAAATTCATTCTCTGAGTCTATGGGTGATCCATCTAGACTCCCTGGGTCTGATGGTTTAGTTATATTTTTTTCATTTCTTTCCATTTTTCCTTAGTTTCAGAGATCACCGCACTGTGCTATATAGGCATACCATGACGATCCTCTAATGTCACACTCTATAGGTGCAGACCAGTGCGATGATGTCGCATTGTATCCTATTAGCAGCATGCGACGACCCTAGATCGTCACACTGTGATTCACTGCAGCCTGCGATGATTCCTACAGGAATTGTGGGAGACAACCATTTTTCTTTTTTCCACCCAGTTTTGTCTCAGTTGTCTGGGATGAACTTCTAACACTAGTGTTTGATTGATTTATGAGTTTAAACTTTTCATTTGATTGGTTTCAGAAATTGAAAGTCCTTGTTTGTAAATTTTGCAAGTTTTTCTTTTGATTCTTGTCACAAGGGTATAATCTATGGATCTTGGTCCTAAGTGCTTGTTTGACAAAGGGCCTCTGATTTATTTGAAGTTTTGGATTGTTTTTACTTTCTGTATTGTTCATTGATTAAGAGACACCATTTTTCTTTTTTCCACCCAGTTTTGTCTCAGTTGTCTGGGATGAACTTCTAACACTAGTGTTTGATTGATTTATGAGTTTAAACTTTTCATTTGATTGGTTTTAGAAATTGAAAGTCCTTGTTTGTAAATTTTGCAAGTTTTTCTTTTGATTCTTGTCACAAGGGTATAATCTATGGATCTTGGTCCTAAGTGCTTGTTTGACAAAGGGCCTCTGATTTATTTGAAGTTTTGGATTGTTTTTACTTTCTGTATTGTTCATTGATTGAGAGACACCATTTTTCTTTTTTCCACCCAGTTTTGTCTCAGTTGTCTGGGATGAAATTCTAACACTAGTGTTTGATTGATTTATGAGTTTAAACTTTTCATTTGATTGGTTTCAGAAATTGAAAGTCCTTGTTTGTAAATTTTGCAAGTTTTTCTTTCGATTCTTGTCACAAGGGTATAATCTATGGATCTTGGTCCTAAGTGCTTGTTTGACAAAGGGCCTCTGATTTATTTGAAGTTTTGGATTGTTTTTAATTTCTGTATTGTTCATTGATTGAGAGACACCATTTTTCTTTTTTCCACCCAGTTTTGTCTCAGTTGTCTAGGATGAACTTCTAACACTAGTGTTTGATTGATTTATGAGTTTAAACTTTTCATTTGATTGGTTTCAGAAATTGAAAGTCCTTGTTTGTAAATTTTGCAAGTTTTTCTTTTGATTCTTGTCACAAGGGTATAATCTATGGATCTTGGTCCTAAGTGCTTGTTTGACAAAGGGCCTCTGATTTATTTGAAGTTTTGGATTGTTTTTACTTTCTGTATTGTTCATTGATTGAGAGACACCATTTTTCTTTTTTCCACCCAGTTTTGTCTCAGTTGTCTGGGATGAAATTCTAACACTAGTGTTTGATTGATTTATGAGTTTAAACTTTTCATTTGATTGGTTTCAGAAATTGAAAGTCCTTGTTTGTAAATTTTGCAAGTTTTTCTTTCGATTCTTGTCACAAGGGTATAATCTATGGATCTTGGTCCTAAGTGCTTGTTTGACAAAGGGCCTCTGATTTATTTGAAGTTTTGGATTGTTTTTAATTTCTGTATTGTTCATTGATTGAGAGACACCATTTTTCTTTTTTCCACCCAGTTTTGTCTCAGTTGTCTAGGATGAACTTCTAACACTAGTGTTTGATTGATTTATGAGTTTAAACTTTTCATTTGATTGGTTTCAGAAATTGAAAGTCCTTGTTTGTAAATTTTGCAAGTTTTTCTTTTGATTCTTGTCACAAGGGTATAATCTATGGATCTTGGTCCTAAGTGCTTGTTTGACAAAGGGTCTCTAATTTATTTAAAGTTTTGGATTGTTTTTACTTTTTGTATTGTTCATTGATTGAGAGACATTTTTGTTTTGTATTTGATGAAAGGTTTTCCAATCATTTAACTTTTTCCCACATTATAGTTTTGATTTGGGAATTATGTTGAGAGTGTGTTAATTTTCTTGGATTACTCTTTCTTTTCTTCATTACTTCTCTGATCTGATTTGAGAAAGAAAGAACTGAAGTCATTCTTATTTTTAGTGATCCTTCACAAGAAATTTTTTCATTCAAAATATTTGTTAAAAGAGAAATTGGGAAATTTTGTAGCTTATGATTATTTGGAATTGTGTTCATTCAAAAATTGAGGAATGGTGATTCATAGATTTTGTACTTTAAAAATAAATACCTTCTCCCCTACTGTAATTAGAGTTCATTGAATTGAAAAATTGCATCATCGTCTCTTCTTGCATTTTATTGTGTCAAGGTCACATACGTCATCAATTTCATTTCCATTTCCCTTTTGAGTAAGCAACAACCTCTAAAATACGACATAATTTTAAAATTTATTAGTAACTTTTATTTTCTAGAAATTCTCTTCACCAAAATTAGCTAGGATAGTGCTTTGGAATAGGTTGTAAGGAACACTCTCCAAATCATCAAAACACACAGTAATATCTTGCGATAGGAAAAGTTCAAATCCACTTGCTACATTTTGTTCTGGGAAGCCCTTCTAACACAAGGGTCAATCATGAGGTCACATTGGGACTGGCAGAGTTACTCACCCTACTTTTTCGGTCTTGGTGTAGAGATTGCACATATTATTAGGGGTCACTTGAGAAGAAAATCCTGTGGGGACCTTCTTGAGTTGATTTCGAGCTAGATACCCTGCCTTTGCATGTGGATTAGACTATCGACTGTTTCCCCAGGCATCATTTTTGTAATTGGTAACCTTAGTAGCCTATCTCTTTAGGGTCTTTACATGAGGTGACTGTGGAGGGGCAAGTCTTCACGATACTTGTAATCAATGTTGGCCAAACTCACTCGGGCTCCTTGGAGGGTATACCCACGATTATGTGTGGGAGCTTGCACCAGTGTGTAAGTCCGTTAAGAAGGTCATCAACGTAAATTTTCCACCCGCTTTATCCCAACCCCTTCTTGTATTGATTTCACGATGTTGGATTTCATCACCAACTACTGAATTTGAAATAAGAAGGTTTGTTTGCTTGGTTTGATTTACAGATTTTATTAGTGAGTGATGTTTGTTTCTCTAGTTGGCCATATATTTGTTTTGTTCATTATTTGGTATCGCCAATATCGGCCCTCACTGTTCATGTAGGATGCAAGGGCTACCTCCAGAAAATACCAAATATTACGTCCCTTTGCTTCCTAACTCACCATAGGGCTCTCTTGAGGGAGCAGTCAATAGCGAAGTAGCCTTTGAGATTGGAAGTTCGAACTCTTTAGAGAGATTAAGAATTATTTCTGATTCTTTATAGGGATTCAGACTTACTGTAAATCTATTATTGAGTGTTATACAATATCCACATTTACTCTGGATGAATTCAATGGGAGAACTTGTTGTTGACGAGCATATTGAAGTACCTACTGGACCTAATGCAGAGTCTGGAGTAGACGATCAATTTTTTCAGAACGAATCATTTAGAATGATGTTGATGGGCGTTTATGACACACCGTCAATGAGAAGGGAAGATCTGAACCGGGGTTGTCTATTTAACCCAATCCATTTGGCATAATCTACCCTGACAGGTTTTATGGCTTCGTTAGCCAACTAGGATTCTAAAATAATTAAAAGATGTAAACTAACTAGATGTACAATCCTATCAAACAATACACTAATAAAATTGCTTAACTAATAGTAGTATTATATACAATAGATATATACAATTACAAGGTTTAAGAAAAACCTTGTGAAAATAATTGTTTTAAACTAATGGATCCAAACAAAATTAAAAATAAACAAAACTATTCTAGTACTATAACTGACAAACTAATAAACCATGAGTGAATAATATTGTAAATGATATAACGATAATGGACAAAACATTTAACATTTAAATGATGCAATCACTATTCATTCACAAATCAACAGATTAAATAAATAATAAATTAACTAACCTTACACTGATCAACAGTACTAAGCTAGATTTCTCTCTCTGTATTTGTATAGTCTCCACTTAACCTGTGTCAAGTATAAATCTATGACAAAAGAAAGAATGATACTTCCTGAAAAAACTCAAAGAAGGCTTTTATATTCTGGAACAAGTCTAAGATGACAAAAAGACAAATAATTTTATATCATGTGACTTTAGAATGTCTAATAACAAAAAATTAAATAAATTCCAACTCTCAGTAAATGGTATTACCATCTACCTAACATTAGATGTAAAATCAAAATGCTTGGATAGGTGAACAGTCACATATATCAGCAAAACCAAAATATAATGAACCACGTAGAGAAAAACATAACATGAAAGGTTATCTGCAGAATGAACTAAAGCTAGTTCGATACAAATAAAATTTCACATCCAGAAATTACATGAGAAACAATGAAAACATTGGACAACCTACACAGGACGAAAGCCAAAAAGTAAACTATATCTCATATACTTTCAAAAAAATAAGCCCATCATATGGTCCAGGAGGAATTCCATGTCTTCGGGAAAGCACCCATATTTAAACTAAGTTCAAGATCTGTTTCTCATATCTTCTAAGATAGAGACAAATCTATCTTTAAAAAAGTATGTACTAAAAATAACCAAAAATAGGTTTGATGTAATGACCATTTAATATAATTACATTATCAAGATATTCTTGAAACCGTTTTAAAAGAGACAATTTCAAATATGGAGTATCTCCAACGATTTACCTGCCCCATCAATATTTGTCAATCGATCTCCTTCACACCTAAGAAGAAAAACAAAATTTTAATTTAGAAAAATGCTATCTAATAAACTAATTAAAGACAAGCTACAAAATCTACGATTCTATAGCATGTCTAAATAAAATGATAAAATCAAACAAAATCAAAACAAGAAAATTACTAATCAAAAAATTGACTTTGAATTACTAGAAATCAAGCATTTGAAACTAAAAATCCTTGCAAATTAGAATCGATAATAATATTAACCGTGGTAGATTTTTTAAACAATGATACTCTAAGACTTTTTGATCTTTTTTTTTCATTAGAAGAATTTAATTCTTTTTACTCATTAATTTATGTTTCTCCCTCTTCAGATCACTATTTTGTTTCTGTACTTGGTTAGAACAAATCTAGAGACATAGAACAACCAAATGATATCTCTCAGCCCAGAACTAGCAACCACTATACCTTCCAAGATCTAAATTTATTTTACAATCCTGGTGATCATTGTCAGGGGATTTTATTTAGTGGAAATGTCTCTAATAATCGTTCTCTAGTTCATGGATCTTATGGCCTAGATAAGAGACTACGAATGCATATTTTTTTTGTCTGAAACCAACAATCTAAATATCTACTCGAGTTACCCTTTTCTTCTATGCGCATATGATCGATAGATGAGGGTCTCATTTCAATGAATGTATCCATTAAATTGAGGCCAAATACCTGAGAACTGGTTGAAACCTATGAGAAAAGGTGGGGGAGTGAGGATTAGGGTTAAATCAGGCCTCTTAATCAATCTTTGCAATATCCTATGACATATATGATTTATCTACAACGTTGAACTATTTCCTCAAACTCGATAAAAGTTCTGGAAAGATCATATTTAAAGAAAAGGTTATATCTCTCATATATTTGAGTTTTTTTTGGAAACTGTTCATGTGAGAGATAAAAGGGTTCATTTATGAGATGGGTTTTTGAGGGTTTTTCAAATTATTTTTCGTTTGGTCATAATACATCTCGAAAAAATGATCTCTGAGAAAAGTTAAAGAACCCCTCACCTCCATTGAAATAGAGTTTCTGAAATATTGTTCTTCACAAAATGGGATGTATCTCTGAAATGGCTTGGTTTCTAGAGAAACTGCCCGTGTGGAAGGTAAATTACCCTTTTTTGGAGATGGGTTGTTAATGGTTTTGTCAAATTCATAACCATTTGCACATAATTCATTCCGCAAAATCATGTCTCTGTTATACAATTACAGGTATGTAAGACCTCAGGGCCATTCGGTTCTGCCCTTGATATAGGAGCGATAGGTTTTGTAGCTAAGTTAAAAGACATAATAAACTGGAGGGAGAATAGAGTACCCTTGTGGGAAGAAAAAAAATGAAGTCGTATAAAAAGAAACCCATTAAAATCGCAAAAGAATAGGTCATCATACCTCATCCCATAGTAGTAGCGAAGAACTCGAAGATCAGAGAACAACACGAACCGATTATCCACTTAAATCCTTGATGATTTTCCAAATCATTTGTATGACAAAAGACATAAGGGTTTAGAATAGAATGACCCATGTTTTCCTTATAATTTTCCACGAATTAATGACCCCAAAGTGGATGATAATGATATCACAGTATTTCGCTGAAATTGGCCAAGGTAAGAGAGATGATTGAAAGAAATTATGGAGTAATTAAGTACATGGAAATTCCTTCTACTTAGTATTTGAATTAAAATCTTACAAACCAAACACATTTCTCATAGTGCATTCAATCTATGGTCGATTAGCTTAGGAATATAATATGAAGAATGAAGCATAGTAATAGGTTTTAGTAATATTTCAAAATTTTAATTCAAACTTAGGACTTTACCCTAATCATCTTAGTTATATAGTCTAAATATCCCTTTTTGAATGAGATTATAATTAGGGAAATTCAAA
>SNQJ01S0007986.1:205153-222229 GCA_010110895.2 Picea sitchensis | reverse complement strand
CTTTCATCATGTCTTCTTAGATGACATTCTTCTCTATTTTCTTTCAGCACATATACATTATTTTCTGTCCTTATGCCTTTGGCCACCACTTGTCCTGAGGTTATAGATTTTATCTTGCAGTCCTTGGACGTGAACACCACTTCACATCCTTTGTCACACATTTCACTTACACAGAGAACATTATGTTTCAGCCCATCTACAAGTAGAACATCTTGGGCTTTTCCTTTTCCATTACTTAAGCTCACCATCCCTTTACCTTTTATTTTCTCTGGAGCATCATTTCCAAAGGTTACATTTCCTAATTTTATTTCACTTAGAGACACAAACTTGCCTTTGTCTCCTGTCATGTGTTTGGAGCATCCACTGTCTATATACCAAGGATTTTTTTTTCTTTGAGTGGACAATACTAATCCACACTTATCACTTTCCTTCTTCTTCCAAAACTTGACATTTTCAGTAGGGGATTTCGAATCTGGTTCATAGTTCCCTAACTGATAGTCAATAGATTTATGTCCATAGTTATGATAGGTGTAACATTCAATCTCACTATTCAATAGGTCAAACTTACTGTTGCACCGTTGTCTACTCATTGACTATTGATTATTTCTTGGCCTCCTTAGTTGCATGTCCCTAGACTTAATTTGGCAATTTGCAGTATGTGAAGGTTTGTTACTTGGCTATATCATTCTTTGTTGTGGGAAGTATTTTTTCCTTCGGAATCTTAATTGCTCATGTCTAAGTCTGAAGGAACAATTTACAACTTTGTGACCAAAATTAGAACAGTAGAAACAATAACCATAGAAAAATTCTTTGTTCCTCGAAAGTGGTGGTCTTCTATGAGCAAATTGATTTCTTCCATGCTGATGACATCTTTTAGCAGGGAGTGTATTATTTCTTTGTTCTACAGATTCAGTCCTGGAACCTTCTTCTTTACTCGTCCTAGGCAGCTAATTGTCTTCCTTTGTTTCTGCAGGTTTGTTTTGGTTATTGGTTGTATAGTTTACAAAATTGTATAGTACACAAAGCAACCATAACACAGGATATACGTGGTTCACCCGCAACATGGGGCTACATCCACTAACTCTTCTTCTTCTATATTATCTTCCTTCAATCTTCTTACATTCACAGAGCCTCAAAACAAACTCTGCATAGGATAGGAGATCTGCGTGCACCTCGCCAGATCCTCCTTCCCTGACCTTGGTACAACACAAAGCCCTCTTACAATCACTTTCATGTATCCCTACAAGTTATCAGTACAAAATATGCACAGAGCCAACTCAATCACATAGATCCAACTACTTACATCACTTGCACGTAGCATAGCATTGTACTACACTTAGCACCACTTACTTACATCACCTAGATTTCTATTTATACATTGAAAAAGGGGCCTAAACATGGGTAAATCCATGGACTGATATCCCATACCCGTTACATAAACCCTAAGCCCAAAACGCCCACAAAAGGGGGTGATATCCCATGATTTTTTCTTCGTCTTCGACCAGCCAGTCGAAGTCCCAACAATGTGTTGGACAACTGAGAGGGGGGGGGGGTGAGTCAGTTGTCTACTGATCTTGAACAGTTATACTTATTTTTAATTCATTACAAAGCACTCAATGACAATCACAATGATGAAGGGTAATAAGCAAAAGCATATTCAGCATTAGTCACACATATGAGATACACAGAGACAAATTTTATTGAGGAAACCCATACAGGGTAAAAACCTCTTCTTCTTTATATGATAAGTAATTTTTACATTCATTACATTATCATACATATGAGCACATACTCATTGTGAGGCTACAAGCTTAGTTTTTACAAGATGCAACTTACTGAGAGCACCAGCTCTCAGTTTTATCTAGCACTTACTAGAAGGAAGCACCAACTCCCTGGTTTCTCTAGCACCAACTAGAAGGAAGCACCAACTCCTTGGTTTCTCTAGCACCAACTCCCTATGTTCAAGCATCCACTTGAACCTATGAGGACACCAGTCCTCCCTAGCACCTCCCAACCACCCTGAAATATAAAATCTTTGGTACAAAACTTATTACAGTGATATAAAGTTCTTCAATGGCTTACCGGCCATGTTGTTGTTCTACTACATTGCTACTCTCTGTCTGCATTAGTTTCTTCTGCACACACCTTGCACTTTTTGTTCTTCTGCCTTTTATACTCGCTGCGCCATGTCCCGTCAATGCACCATTCCTCTTCTGTGCATTTCTGTTGCTGCGCTCTACCTCCTTGATCACACCCGAATCATACTCAACAACAAAAACCACATCTCTTCTTTTATTCTACATACTTATAGTCTTTGTGCCCCTTGTGCATGCTCTATGCGTAATTCTTCTGCATCTCTTCACAGTGAATGCTCTGTCTGATCATCATTACGAATTCTCATCTTCTCTGGCAGTTGAGACTCTTCGTATTCTCTGTGTTAGATGAGATTATCCTTTTTGTTTTCGACTACAGACTTCAATCCTCTTCCATCTGTCAATTTCCTATATCAATAGTCCTCATTCCACTGGAATATGTCTTGAGACTCTTCATCTCCTTTGGCGATCACACTGAGTCCTCTTCGAGTCCTCTGGCAGATACCATCATTTGTCTCTAGCTGTTACATTGAGAAGTGCAACAGTAGCCCTGTGATCTTATTCAACTTCACCTGCACCGTTGGATTGAATTCATAGAATCATGCGTTTATTTTTCCATTTCACACTTTGACATTTCGGGATCCCTGTGGTAAATATTTCGTTACTCTCCATGTCCCGATCCCTAAAACTCCGAAATGGAGCTTGTTTAAACTAGCTCCTTCCTTCATCTTCCATCGATGTGACCAATGGTTGCGACAGGTTGAGCCAATACATGTTTCGCATTTTGGCATTTCGACATTCCTATGGTATAGTTTCTTGACACTCCATGTCTTGATATCTGAAGCTCCGAAATGGAGTTGGATCAACGGTCCACACTCTAGATGATTCGATGGTACAGATCTCTTCGTGATTTCTCATATCACGATTTTGAGGTTCGCGACTTCGGGACTCCTATGGTAGGAGTTCTTGACATATCCATCTCCCGATTTTTGAAACTCCGAAAGGGAGTTGGATCAACAGTCCATGCTCTAGATGATTCAACACTCCAGATCTCTTCACGATTTTGCATATCGCGATTTCAGGGTTCGTAACTTCGGGACTCCTATAGTAAGAGTTCTTGATATCTCCATCTCCTGATTTCTGAAACTCCGAAGTGATTAGACAACTCACATAACCCCTTGAGATGGACGGTTGATGGGATTTCGGCATTTCACATTTTGTGATTTCGGGACTCCTGTTGTAAAGAACCTTGACATTTCCATCTCCCGATATCTGAAATCCCGATTACCAAAACTCCAAAATGGAGTTTGACCAATCAGATCGGCGTTTCGCATTTCATGATTTCAGGACTCCTGTTGTAAAGAACCTTGACATTTCCATCTCCCGATATCCGAAATCCCGATAGCCAAAACTCCGAAATGGAGTTTGACCAATCATATCGACGTTTCACATTTCGTGATTTTGGGACTCCTTTTGTAAAGAACCTTGACATTTCCATCTCCCGATATCTGAAATCCTGATAGCCAAAACTCCGAAATAGAGTTTGACCAACACTTCGATCTTGTCATTCGATCATTGTTGCGTTGCTGGTCTTCCTGAACTTATCGACTCTATGTGAGTTGTGTTGCTGGTCTTCCAGGCCAAATAATTTGACCAAAAAAAAAACCAGGCCAACCTCTCATAGAGAATGAGGATCAAAATGAATAACTACAAAGTTCAGAGTTTTGCGTATAGGCAAGTTCTTTTCTTATCATTTTGACCAAGCTTATTATTAAAAGTCACATAAACTACAAGGAAATAGAAAAATCCTTAGCTAGGATGGTTGCAATTACTTGCAATGGTAAGCTATGTTTGTTAGGGTAAAACTAAGATCAAATCCATAATCTATTTATTAATGCTTCATTATATCTGAAATCATTACATGATGCTGCCAAGTGTTGAAAATAAACATTTAATCAAGACAATTGTGAAAAGGAAAAAGAAAGGAATTGAAAGAAGACTTCCCTGACAACATTCTGATGATGGTTCTATTTTCATACCATGCGCCTTCATAACTGCATTATTCATAGTAAAAAGTGAAAAGGAAATAAAAACCCACAAGGACTCTATTCCTACACCTACACTAACTTCTACATAGATCAAAACGCTAAGTAAAATCATATTTCCTGTGCAACCACAAGAGCATATTTAATCCTGCAAGGCATAGAAAGTCGAAAATCAGACTAAAAGAATGTAGTATTTACATATACAAAAGAATATGTCATGTTTACCTCCTATATGTTCAGTTTAAAACAAAGCAAGCACGACCTTACCATTCTTTTGAAACTTCTTGATGTATGAATCCTCCAGCCATTATGCAATCTTGTCATGATATGGGTCATAATGGCATGGAAGAATGTAAGTAAGTTTGGAAAACTTTTCAATATTATAGGGACCTGACATAACCATCAGCCAAGGCCGAAATGCCCCATCCTCCTAACAATTCTCCAAGTGTTCATCACTTTCTTCACATGGAGGATCTAAAAAAATTATGTCATGCTTACTTCCTAGATATTTAGGTAGAAACAAAGCAAGCACAACTTTATATTCATTATGAAGATTTTTTAGATATGAATCTTCAAGCCATTCTAAGATACTGTCATAAAAATTAGGATGCAAACTATGACTTCAATGAACTAGATCTTTCAATGGGGAACACATCATAAGAGGATTCATGACATCAATTAGATTACTGGTTTGAACACTTCCTTTGATGAGATGGACCATTTCAAAACGTGAAGAAAATCATTAAAATTTGAACTAACCAAAGAATGAATATGCAATGTAGAATATTTGATCTCCATAAGAATGAGTGCATTGTCTTTTTAAAAAATAAATCATTTCAAATCATCTTGCAACATGTCTTTTTTCCATGTGAGTGATGAAAGTGAAAGAGCATCAAATGTGACTTCATAAATGTTATGTTTAATTTCACCAAATTTTGGCATATCGAAAAGATCTGATTGTGATGGAAAAGAGTAAGATACTATGGGTAAAGTATCATGTCCACCAGAATCTAAGAAGATATCGTGATATAAAGATTAAAAGGAATAAAAAATGAGCACATGAAAAGAATCTCTTGAGCTATGATATTTAACAATGGTATTCTCAATGCATTCCTCTTCACTTTCCTTAAAAATTTCACTCTATTTTGGTGATAAATCCTTCAACATAATATGATCATATAAATTTTCCTCATGTATGATAGATAATTCAAAACTTTCATGAAAAACATCTAATCTTTCCTGTTGATAAGGTATGATTTGTGGATGAAGGTTTAAGGTTTCTTCTTCAAATTGTAGATTTACATCTCTAATCAGTTTCATAGGAATGTTAGAATGCTTAAGATCGTTATAATCACCTAAGTGTTATTAAATAACTAAATTTAAGTATTGATTAGAGAAAGAGTTATAAGAATATGGACATTCACCTTGCCCCAACATCAAATCTTCTTCCACGATGTTCAAGGACTAAATATACAATGTTTCAGAGGAAAAACTAGTTTGATTGTCAGTAAGAACCTTTTCAATAGATTCTACGTCCCTTGCTTGTTCAAATTTTTTGAATGGATTCCTCTCATCCTACAAAAAAATTTATTCTTGCAATCGAGTGATAGGATTTGTAACTGATTCATCATTTGCGATTGAAAATGGTTGGATGAAAAGGGCACAAACATCAGAGAGGAGATTTAGTACAATTGACATGTCATCAAGTTGAAACTTATAGAGAACATGATGGATGCTTGTTAAAAATACCTTTGGAGATGAATTGTCATTGATTAGTAAAGCCTAAAATTTTTCACATAATTGATTGTAATCATAGATTTCAAAAGCATCTAAGAATTCTTCTACAAATTGAAACCAATCAATAATGTGATATCTTGAAAAGATTCAAACCAATGTTAAATCTGACCCCTAAAAGTAAAAGTGAACAGTCTGCATAAAACCTTTAAATTAGAAATATCATGCTTTATCCATTTACACCAAAACTTGTTAAGATGGTATTTTGTAGATACATCCCCCTCACCATCAAAGGTGAGTTTGGACAAGTGAGAGACTGTCTCGTTGGGAATATCAGGTAATGAGAAGTGGAAAGCATGTTCCAACATAGTGATTTTGGGTTCCATGGGCAATTAAATACAAAAAAAAGAGAGACTCCTACAAGGCCATCTTGTCAGTCTAGCCTGCCTTTTAGTGCATTTCAAGATGACATAGAAGAAGAATTTATAAATCTAGAATTATGACAAGTTGAGGGGTAAAAAATTTAATCATTACATTTACCTCGACCCTCCTTCTAGCACCATTTGTTGATGGGCGTTTATGACACAAAGTCAACGAGAAGGGAAGGTCCAGACCGGGGTTTTCTATTTAACCCAAGTCGTTTGGGATAATCTACCCTGATGGGTTTTATGGATCCGTTATCCAACTAGGATTCTAAAATAATTAAAATATGTAAACTAACTAGATGTACAATCCTATCAAACAATACATTAATACAATTGCTTAACTAATAGTAGTATTATATACAATAGGTATATACAATTACAAGGTTTAAGCAAAGCCTTGTGAAAATAATTATTTTAAACTAATGGATCCAAACAAGATTAAAAATAAACAAAACTATTCTAGTACTATAATTGACAAACTAATAAACCATGTGTGAATAAGATTGTAAATGATATAACAATAATGTACAAAGAATTTAACGTTCAAATGATGCAATCACTATTCATTCACAAAACAACAAATTAATTAAATAATTAATTAACTAACCTTACGTTGATCAGCAATACTAACTGAGATTTATCTCTTTGTATTTGTATAGGCTCCACTTAACCTGTGTCAAGTATAAATCTATGACAAAAACAAGAATGATACTTCTTGAAAAAACTCGAAGAAGTCTTTTATATTCCGGAACAAGTCTATGATGACATAAAGACAAATGATTTTATATCATGTGACTTTAGAATGTCCAATAACTGAAAATGAAGGAAATTCCAACTCTCGATAAATGGTATTACCAGCTACCTAACGTTAGATGTAAACTCAAAATTCTTGGATAGGTGAACAGTCACAGATATCGACAGAACCAAAATATAATGAACCACATAGATAAAAACATAACATTAAAGGTTATATCTAGAACAGACTAAAGCTAGTTCTATACAAATAAAATTTCACATCCAGAAATTACATGAGAAACAACGAAAACATTGCACAGTCTACACAAGACGAAATCCAAAGAGTAAATTGTATCTCATATACTTTCAAAAAAATCAATCCATCATATGGGCCAGGAGGAATTCCATGTCTCTGGGAAAGCACCAGTATTTAAACTAAGTTCAAGATCCGTTTCTCATATCTTATAAGATAGAGATAGATCTATCTTTAATAAAGTATGTACTAAAAATAACCAAAAATAAGTCTGATGTAACAGCCATTTAAAATAGTTACATAATCAAGATATTCTTGAAACTGTTTTAAAAGAGAAACTTGCAAATCTAGAGTATCTCCAACGATTTAATTTCCCAATAAATCTTTATCAATCGATCTCGTTCACACCTGAGAAGAAAAACAAAATTTTAATTTAGAAAAAAAACGATCTAATAAACTAATTAAAGACAAGCTACAAAATCTACGATTCTATAGCATGTCTAAAAAAATGATAAAGTCAAACATAATCAAAACAAGAAAATTACTAATCAAAAAATTGATTTTGAATTACCAGAAATGAAGCATTTGAAACCGAAAATACTTGCAAATCAGAATCGATGATAATATTAACCGTGGTAGATTTTTTAAACGATGATATTCTGAGACTTTTTGATCTTTTATTTTAATGAGAAGAATTTAATTCTTTTTACTCATTAATTTATGTTTCTTCCTCTTTAGATCACTATTCTGTCTCAGTACTTGGTTCAAACACATTTGGAGACATAGAACAACCGAATGATATCTCTCAGCCCAGAACTAGCAGCCACTATAACATCCAAGATATAAATTTATTTTACGATCCTGGTGATCATTGTCAGGGGATTTTATTTAGTGGAAATGTCTCTAATAATCTTTCTCTAGTTCATGGATCTTATGGCCTAGATAAGAGACTACAAATGCATACTTTTTTCTGTCTGAAACCAACAATCTAAATATCTACCCAAGTTACCCTTTTCTTCTATGTGCATATGGTCGATAGATGAGGGTCTCATTTCGATGAATGTATCTATTAAACTGAGGCCAAATACCTGAGAACTGGTCGAAACCTATGAGAAAATGTGGGGGAGTGAGTATCAGGGTAAAATCAGGCCTCTTACTCAATCTTTTCAATATCCTGAGATATATATGATTGATCTGCAACGTTGAAATATTTCCTCCAACTCGACAAAAATTATGGAAAGATCTTCTTTAAAGAAAAGGTTATATCTCTGATATATTTGAGTTTTGTTTGGAAATTGTTCACGTGAGAGATAAAAGGGTTCATTTATGAGATGGGTTTCTGAGGGTTTTGTCAAATTTTGTGTCATTTGGTCAGAATCCATCCCGAAAAAATGATCTCTAAGAAAAGTGAAAGAACCCCTCAACTCCATCGAAATAGAAATTTTGAATTATTGTTCTTCAAAAAATGGTATGCATATCTGAAATGGCTTGGTTTTTAGAGAAACTAACCTTCTGGAAGGTAAATGACCATGTTTTGGAGATGGGTTTTTAACGATTTTGTCAAATTCATAACTATTTTCTTAGAATTCATCCTGCAAAATCATGTCTCTATTATACAATTACGGGTATGTAAGACCTCAGGGCCATTCTGTTCTGCCCTTGCTACAAAAGTGATAGGTTCTGTAGCTAAGTTAAAAGACATAATAAACTGGAGGGAGAACAGAGTACCCTTGTGGGAAGAAAAACAATGAAGTCGTATAAAAAGAAACCCATTAAAATCACAAAAGAATAGGTCATCATACGTCATCCCATAGTAGTAGCGAAGAACTCAAAGATCATAGGACAACACGAACCAATTATCCACTTAAATCCTTGATGATTTGCCAAATATTTTGCATGATGGAGGATAGAAGGTTTTAGAATTGAATGACCCATGTTTTCCATATAATTTTCCACGAATTATTGACCCCAAAGTGGATGATAATCAAATCACAGTCTTTCAGATAAATTGGCCAAGGTAAGAGGGATAATTGAAAGAAATTATGGAGTAATGAAGTACAAGGAAATTCCTTCTTCTTAGTATTTGAATTAAACTCTTACAAACCAAAAATATTTCTCATAGCGCATTCAATATATGGTCAATTAGCTTAGGAACATAATATGAAGAATGAACCATAGTAATAGGTTTTAGTAATATTTCAAAATGTTAATTCAAACTTAGGACTTTACCCTAAGCATCTTAGTTATATAGTCTAAATATTCCTTTTTGAATGAGATTATAATTAGGGAAATTCAATCAATTAACTATAGACCATGATTATATATGCTTGGTGAGATTCAATGAAATTTTCTCATGAAGTAACAATGTCTTGATTGAATCAGAATAAAAATTACAAGAGAGGCTGACATTTCATCCAAGGAAAATGAATTTGTATAGAGATCCACCAAAATGGGTTTACAAGAAGAACACTTAATTCCATGCTTATCAGTCATAGAATTAAGCACAATATAATAATACAAACTAAAACAAGTGAAGCAACCAATGTTTAGACAAACAAATAAAAATTTACAAAGAGTCTATCAATCTAAAAAAAGCAACATACTAGGTAGTGAGAAATTTTATGGATAACTCTGCATTTCAAGTTAAAATAACAAGGTGCTAGTTGGGAGAGCCAACAAATGCCTGTGATATCCGCTACTTATACAGTACCTTTAGATCATTTTACTGGCATGATCAGTAATGTTGTCACAGTTTCGGATCATGTTGGTTGATTCTCACTATATTCTTCCTCTCCAGATCGTTGGCTCTACCATGGTCCCACAAGGTATGACTGTTTCTACTGGAAACGTGGTTATCACTCAAGATCCTATTGGAACACCACTTCCGATTAGACCAAATACTTCACTTCCCCCTGGGTATAACGCTTTGAATACTTCCATTGCTATTCCTACCCAGAATCCATCGAGAGGGTCTAGACTTTTTGATCCTCCTGGGTATAATGCTGCTAGTCACTTTGTTCCTACACCTACCCAGGTACTCTTTGGAGGGCCTTACATTCTTCCTCCACATTTTTCTGGAGGATCTACTCATCGCAACTCTAGTGGCTCCAATCCAGTTGGAGGCACCAGTCATTATGTTGCTTTTGGTTTTCAGATTCCTTTTGGAGGCCAACCTCAAGTTGGGGGGAAACTTCAATTTGGGGGACAACCTCAAATTGGGGGACAACTGTTAAGCCCTAATATTGGCTCATTACCCCTTAATTGGGACATATTATATTAGTAATGTTATTTTTTTATGTCGGCTTTAGGCCCTTAGTTGTAATGATACCTCCTAGTCTCCTATATATACCAAGGAGACATTTTCATTTTGAATCATCTTGTACTTGAACATTTAAGTGGGGTAAAAGGAGGTTACCCCCTCAAAGAGGCTTATTATCTGAAATTATCTCTTTTTCAAGGCGTTGAGTACTTTTTCTGAGGTTTTTCTACGCTATATTGATGTTTGGTTCTTAACATATGGTATCAAAGCTCAAGGTCTTGGGGTTTTGCTGCAACATCTGAGACACCATGGAATTTTCTCAATAATGTTTTTTCTACAATGTTTCTGAAGGAACGTCTTGGAGGATATTTAGTAGATGGATCAAGGTACGTTGGGTTCAAAATTCATCTCATGAGGCCCTATACTTTCGAAGATACAACCTGTACAAGATAGGTTTCTGGAATCATCATGAAATGAGTCATTGTGGAATTTTCTCTATAAAATATTTTCTGTAATGTTTTAGACCCTAAAATCTGGAGGCCATTTACAGAAATTAGTAAGGTATTCGTGGTAAAAATTTCAGCTTTTGGGTCATCATAAATTTGTAGATACGCCTTGTGTAAGATAGGGTATCTGACTAGTCCTATTGACTAGTCTCAAGAAGGTGTTCTAGGTAAGACAATCATAACTTCTTGCTAGAGTATCCAAATTGAGTGGGACTGATTTCATTGGATCGTGGACAGTTTGTAGTATTTTGGGTGTGAGTTTCAGAATTTGATATCAATTATTTTGTGTGGGGCATGCTATACAAGTGAGATCTCCTAGAAAGGAAAAAAATCGGCAAGTTGTGAGGAAGTTACCGTAAATTCCACTTGGCACATCCAATTTTGATCAGACCTGTGGCATTGCAGAGAAGAAATATCAGATGCTATACAAGTGAGATCTCCTTTAAAGGAAAAAAAATCGTTGTGAGGAAGTTACCGTAAAATTCCAACACATCCAATTTTGATCAGACCTGTGGTATTGCGTAGAAGAAATATCGAGAACTACCTAAAAGTAAGTTTCATACCCATAAGGGCTCAAACTTGGGAGATAGAATAGAATAATATTGTCTAGTAGAACTGCCTCAAAATAAAGATTCAAAAGTGCTACTTGGCCAACGTGCCACCAAAGGGACCTTCACACCAACAACAAGAGCCTCCAAAAATCCTAATTGGACTCTTGATGAAGGTGAAGAATGCATAGGGACATAAATGAAATACAAAAGAAGATGGATTCAATGGAAGCTAAGTTGATACTAAGATGCCGGATGGCTTAAAAGGGGAGATCATGGAAGCATTGAAAATTTCATAACAGAGAGAAGACACCTGAAAGGAAAAATGCATCCCATGAAATTCAATGGTATGAGGACACACAGAAGGTGAATCAAGAATGGAGAACTCCAACTGTGGTTTGAAGACCACCAACCACTGCCCAAAGATTGATATGAGGAAGTTTGATGGTAAGACCCAACTGCATGGATACCTAGATGGAGCAATTCTTTGATTTCCATAGTGTGCCACATACACAAAGGGTACCTAATTACTTTATATTTAGAACCTAATCAATTTGTTTATATCGATGGATTTTTCTCGCAAATCACTCGCCACTTTGACAATTTTCACGTAAGAAATGATATACTATTCATGAGGATACAAGGAGCAATACCTTCTTTAGCCAATTGATAAATCTCAAGCAAAAGGTTCAGCTTTACACATTGAGAAATTCCAAAGATTGAATATAAAGGCAACTAATATTCCATATGAGCACTTGATTGATGTATTCATAGGAACTTTAAAGGATAACATTCAACAAATTTGTTCCTTTGGGAACCCAAATCATTGAGAATGCATTTAAGGTGGCAAGAAATGTTGAAAGTAAAAATATGGTTATACAATTAGAAGGACCTATATCCTAACATCTATAGATAGAACAATGCTCCTTCTCCTAAAACACCCTCAACCTACAAGGTTAAGCTGACACCCCAACAATTGGAGGAAAGAAAATGAAAAGGTTTATGCCTTTAATTGTGACAGAAGTACAAGAAGGGACATAAGTGGTGAGAAGAAATTATCTCACATAGATTGTGAAGAGGAAGAAGAACAAGACTAACCATCTCAAGATGAAAAGGAAATTTCATCCTAAGAGTTGACTCCCACGATATAAAGTAATGCATTGATGAATTAGCACCCTCAAACCCTCAAGATCAAGGATACATCAAAATGAAAAAGGTAATAGGCCTAATTAATTCTGGCAGCATCTATAATTTCATTCACTGTAAATTAGCCAGCGATCTCAATTGCTTTGTATATCCAAGCACTGGAGTTTCTTCAAGTGTAATGATTGCGTGCATGGAGGAACTATCAATTGCCTGTAAAAATTCAATAAGATCAATCTTATCATGGGGAATATGTAATGAATAGTCCACGATTTCTATACCCATGGGTGGTGCAAATGCTTGCTTCAGGGAACTAAATTGCTTACAAATCATTAGGAACATGGCTTCTAATTTTCAAGAACTTTCATGAAATTTCATTGGAAGGAAAAGAAATTGAGTTAAGATACATCACGTAGCCCTAAGGTGATAATCTCAAACAACATGACAAAATTATTGAAAAGGTACCGCTACATTATTGCACAATCCATGCTCTACTAAATGTTCAAACATCTAATCCATCTATCTCTCTAGATATCCAAGGGATCATAAGCATTCCAAAGTATTTTAGATATTCCCAAAGGTCTCTCCTGTACCCACTTGAAATAGTGATCATGAAATTCACCTACTCCCCGGGAGTGTTCCTCCTAACAACAATCCATACAGATACCCTTACACACCCATAAGAGTGAAATTCATTTATTGGTTGAAGAAATGTTAGAGGTTATGCATTATTAGACCTAGCCAAAGTTCTTACTGCACTGTGCTGGTAATGGTATTCAAGAAAGATAGTTCATAAGGAGCAAAAAGGATTATGAGGAGCTCAACAAGATCACTACTAAAGATAGTTTCCCATTCCCGCTATTCATGAATTGTTAGATGAACTACATGGGAGTAATCTATTTCGGCCAGAAATTGGATTCCATTCGTGGTAATTACTTGATCAATGAAGGAAGAAGATATCCCAAACAACATTCTGAACTCATCAAAGCCATTATGAATTCACATGCTCTTTTGCTCATAAATACATCTTCAATGCTCCAAGCTGATGAATTCTATTTTCTAGCCCTTCCTTCAAAATTCTGTTAGCGCTCTCATTGATATCATCCCACGCTCCAGTTCTCCAGAACCCACACTGCTAAACCATCCAAATGTTTCGAGTAAAGGAGGTAGAGCATTGGTCATATTGTATCTCATGAAGGTGTCAAGGTAGACCCTAACAATATTACATACATGATGACTAGCCGATTCCCAAAACATTTAAAATCTTAGAGTATTTTTGGGTTTGATAGGTTACCACCGCAAGTTTGTTCCTATGATAAGTGGAAGAATAGCAACACCTTTTAACAACACTAACTATATATACGCATTTTCATGGGACTCCAGAGGCAACTAAATCTTTGAACAACTCTAAAGAGGTGATGTGTAGCTCCCACCTTGATCTCAATGACTTCACAAAACTCATCATGGAATGTGTGATGCCTCGAAATGGAATTGGTGCTGTCCTAATGCAAGAAGGAAGGCCCCCTAGATTTGGAAACACCACTCAAGGAAGTACACAAACTCCATTGCATGGTGAGAAGGAAGGACATGGCAGTAATACTACATGCATTGAAGAAATGGCATCCTACCTAATAGGTAGGCACCCCCAGGTCAAAATAGACTATGATAGTCTTAAATACTTCTTTGAAATAAAGACTACCTCAAGAACAAAAAAATGGGTAACCAAGATATTGGGTTATGATTGCAAAGCTAGATTCCAAGCATACATTTGGCTTTGGAAAAAATGATTCACTATGGTACAAAGATCGCTTATATTTGTGTGTAAGAAAGCCCAACTCAAACAAGCAGCTATTGGAATTGCACACCTCTCCAAGAGGGAGGGCACTCGGGATTTTGAAACCTTACCATAGAGTCAAGAAGGATTTTTTTTTGGGATGGTCTTAAAACTAATGTTCAAAGGTTTGATTCTTCTCGTCCATCTGCGAATCCTACCCCAACACATCTAGTAGCTTCTCATGTTGTTGATGGCGTGATTGGTACATTTCATGCTAATACTCAGTCTACACAATCCAATCATACCAATCCCAAGTCTACTACTTCTATTGTATAAAATACTCCTACTCCCACTCCTTCCTCTGAAAAAACTTCTGAAGTTAATTCGGTTCAATCTACACATGCCAATAAAAATCAAACTATAAATAAAGGAAATGGTAAGAATAAAGAGGACAAAAATAATAATCAACAATCCAAGAAACCTAAAACACAGTCTGCTGATGACAAAGATAAGTGTAAACCTTGATATCCTTTCCTTATCTGTGGTGATGATCATTACATGAAATATTGTCCATGACATGTTGAGGTTGCTAAGTTCCTGCAAGGGGCCAGGAAACCTTATACACCTTTCATTTTGTCACAACATTTTACTTATCAGCAAGAGGCCCAATTGGTCATTCATGACCAACCTTCTCCTTCTACCACATCTTATGTCCTTATGCGTAATGGTGACTCCAAGAAGAACGAAGTTGCAGTCGCAAATCGAGCCAAAGATTATTCTCCTTCAAAAGTGAAAGTTTATGATTTACCACTTTTGTTGGTTCAACCTCCTCCCCCAACTTCACCTCCAAATGGTCCTCTTCACATCAAACAACCGGGTCTTGATACAGTCCTTTGTCCTCCTCTAAAGGGCGTTGTTTGAAAGTCTTCATTTAATCCTCACGCATGTGTTGCCCAAAAATACAACATTGTAGAAGATATTACGCAAGCACCCTCTACGATGTCAGGGCTCGAAGTCCTTCAAAGTTGTCCTAATTAGTGGAAGGTGTTATTAAAGGCTATTAATGGAATTGACCCTATTGATACCAATTTTATAATCTTTGACTTGGAAGATCATATTCCAAGTCTTCCTCCTCAGTTAGCGTTTCAGATCCAAGTTGTTGTGGAAAATAAGAATATATGTCGAACCGTTATTGATGAAGGATACTCGACTTGCATTATGTTTGTTACTTGTTGGAAAGTTATTGGCTCTCCTCCCCTTACTGAGTCGCATAATACTCTTAAGGCCTTTAATGGTACAGGGTTCAAACCTTACGGTGTTCTTCCTTCGTTGTCTATTATGTTAGAAGTTAAATCAGTTAATGTCAAGGTTGAGGTCTCTGATGCACCTCTTGATTATAACCTTCTACTTGGTCATAGCTGGATTGATTCCATGCATGCAGTTGTGTCTACACTTTTCCATGTGTTATGTTTCCAACGCCAAGGAAAAGTCGTTATTGTTGACTAACTGGCCTTCTTTAATTCCGATTCGTGTACTAGCAATGTACCTTTTATCTCAAAAACACCTCCCGATTACAAGAATGTTGGCGTGGGTCTTTTAAAATATTACACCTTGATGGGTAGATTTCCTAATCCACCACCTGATATTCCTCCTCCTTTTTTCTCTTTGATTAATATGATATCCACCTCTGTTCATGAAATTCTTAAGTCTTATGACCCATGGATAGTACCTAGCTCTGGTGACTGTCTTCATTATGGTGACCACATGCATTTAAGTCTGGTAGAATCAACTTATCAAGCTATTCAATCGACAACCCCTTCTCCTCCTTCTCTCTATGATACATCTCCTGATCTATTTCATGTAATATTTCCTACTGATAAGATGATCATGACGGTCATTTCTATGGAATATACCCCATGTGATAATGGGCATCATCGTTCCATTCTCTTCCTCGAGCGTGATACCATCGAGAGCTACCAACGGATTTCAACTCCGTCTACCATTGTTGTTATTTCTTTTGTTCCTGAGTCAACACACGATGTTTTGTATGAAGGGAACTTGAGTAATATTTAAACTACCATTCCTCTTGACATATCGATTAAACCTAGAGTCATGGAAAATGTTCATATCGGTGCCTCATTTTCTACTAAGGAGGTCCACATTTATAAATAACTTTTCCAAGAATTCTGTGACGTTTTCGCCTGGAGTTATGAAGAATTTCCTAGTATTGATGTTGATATTGTTGTGCATGAGGTTAAGACTTATCCGGACGCTAAAATTGTTCGACAGAGACTTCACCTAGTACATTCACGTAAAGTTGTTGCTATCAATCTAGAAGTTGAAAAACTTCTTAAAGCTGGCTTTATCTATCATGTGGCTTTGACCGATTAGGTGTCTAATCTTTTTTGTAGATTATAGGTGTTGATACTGAGAGGGGGGTGAATCAGTATCAAGTAAAATTTAAAACCTTTTTCAACTTATACTTAAACCATTCAATTATATCCAATGAGAAATGAACAATAGTATAAGAGTTACACCAATACACCACAATACACCATGCA
>SNQJ01S0007986.1:178197-201259 GCA_010110895.2 Picea sitchensis | reverse complement strand
TTCCTTCATGTCCAAATAATTTCATCAATCTTGTGGTCCAAAACCCATGACTAGGGTTGACATCAATGACAACAACCAATCTTCCAACAATAGGGATATAAATAAAGCTTGTCCCAAAGACAATTATCCAACCCCTTTCGTTGACCATATTTTTGACGACTATGCTGGGAGTGAAATCTTCTCCTTAATGGACAGTTTCTCTGGCTATAATCAAATCAATATTTTACCTACGGATCAACATAAGACTTCTTTTATTTTCCCTTGGGGAACCCTTGCGTACCATAAACTACCTTTTGTTCCAAAAAATGATGGTGCGAATTTTCAGTGTGCTATGTCTTATGCTTTTCATGACATTAAGCACATTGTACAACCATATCTAGATGATCTTCCAGTGCATTCTATGCATCTTCAAGATGACCCGACACATCTACGTGCCATTTTCCTATGCTGTCATTATTATCGCATACACCTGAATCCAAACAAATGTGTGGAATCCAGACGACTTCTTGGTTTTATCGTGTCTATATATGGGATTAGGGTAGACCCCTTGAAGGTTGAGGCTATTCTCAATTTACCTCCTCCTTCCACGCTACGCCAACTCCAAAGTTTGCAAGGGAAGGAAAACTTTTTATGTCGATTCATTCCAAACTACGCTGAATTAATGAAAGGATTTACTCTACTTCTCAAGAAAGGTTACGATTTTCTATGGGGCGATACTGCAAATAAATCCTTTGACGCTTTGAAGATTGCCTTAACCCATACACCTCTATTGTTTCTACCTGATTATAGTCAATATTATTTCCTGTACTTAGCAGCTTCAGACTCTACCATTGCTATGGTTCTAGTCCAAGAGGATGACTCACATAATGAACATTTCATATACTATTTGATTCATAGTCTCATGACCACCAAAACCAAATATTTACATGTGGAGAAATTGGCCTTGGTAGCTATTCAAGTTGTTCAATGTTTTCGTTACTACATCTTATTATGCAAAACCATAGTCATTTCCGATTGTAACCCCATGCAACCTATCCTTACTCGACAATTGTTAGGGGAAAAAGTACTCCAAATGGATAGTTATTCTACAGGAGTTTGATTTGGAGTTTAAACGCGCCAAGTCAAAGAAATCTTTGGTTTTTTCCAAATTTATTTCTTACCTTCCCTCTACTGAAACAGAAACTGTGGTAGAGGATTCCTTACCTAACGAATCTCTCTTTCTGATCAGTTCCAATGACATTTGGTATGGAGATATTATCATCTATCTCCAGACCCAAAATTTTTGGCTTGATATTTCTAGTACAGATCGTCATTGTATCTGGTATCAAGCTCATCAATACATTATCCTTGGCGATACCCTTTACCGTCATGGTATTGATTCCATATTTCAACGATGTCTCACCAATGATGAAGATGAGAAAGATTTGAATGACTGTCACTCTGGAGCATGTGATGGTCATATGTCTAGGTATGCCATTCCCCTAAAGATCTTACGAGCTGGTTATTTTTGGCCTTCATTGTTTAAGGATTGCATTACTACCGTCCAAAAATGCCATGCTTGTCAAACTTACAACAATAAGATCTGATCTCACCCTGGTCCTCTTCACCCTATAGTTTACGTCAGTACATTCGCTAAATGGGGTATTAACTTCATGACATGTAATCCTCACTCGGTCGCGGGGCATGGATACATTATTGTAGCTATGGATTATTTCACTAAATGGGCTGAGGCGATGCCTACATTTGATAATGCCAGGAAAACTACAATGTTATTCTTATTCAATCATATCATTACTATATTTGGTGCCCCTCAAGCCATCGTTACTCATCACGGTAGTCATTTTCGCAATTTCATGATGTCTGAACTTACTGAGAAGTTGGGTCTTTAACATGAAAACTCAAGCCCTATTATTCGCAGGCCAATGGCTAGGTTGAAGCAATCAACAAAGTTCTCAATACTATGCTTCGATGGATGGTAAGAATTCATAAGTCAAATTGGCACACGATGTTGTTCTCAACATTGTGGGCCTATTAGACATTTGTTAAGTATACCAAGGAATTCACACATTTCCAGTTAGTATATGGTATCGAATCAATTTTGACGATTGAATGTGAAATCTCATCTTTGAAACTAGTTGTCGAACTTCTCCCTAACACCTCAATTGAAGAGGAACGTCTTTTTTATTTGATGCAATTAGATGAAACCTGTCATGATACCGCCTTAGCTATTCAAACTCAGAAAAAACGTGTCAAAGCTCAATATGACAAGCATGTCAAACCACATGTTTTTTTTGAAGGCGATCTAGTTCTTCTTTATGAGCAAGATCGTGATTTACTAGGGGCCGATAAATTTGAGCCCATGTGGCAGGGCCCTTATATCATAAAATGAGTGTTGGAGAAAGGGTCTTATGAGCTGGTAGATTATGATGGAATCCCTTTGAGTGAACCCATAAATGGGATTTACTTGAATAAGTACTATGCTTAAATCTTTTTTGCATGAGTTCTATGTATTTTTACTGTACCATACATTCTTGTGTGCTTTTTTCATTGTTTGGTTTCACCTTCAACTTATTACCTTGCATTGTGCTTGGTTTCCAGGTGTCAGTGTCTTTGCTACCCTATATTTGCTTCGTTGATGGCGCTAGTCACGCTACTCAAAACTTAATGTCTGCTGCTTGGGAAATATATGCACCTATGATTGAATTGATCAATCTACATGGTGTTTGCCTTGGTCGTGCAACTAACAATATCGTGGAATACAGTGCAGTTATTGAGATGTTAACTGATGTTGTTTGCTTGGAATCCATCATCTTATTGTATGACTTGATTCACATTTGGTAGTCCTACAGTTGAGTAACGTTTATTCCATCCAAAGTCCTACTTTACTACGAGTATATTTACGAATTTGCCTCTTGGTACGTCATTTTGATTACATTGAATATCAACACATTCCTAGATTTTTAAATACATCAACAAATCCATTGGCTAATTATGTGTTAGACATAAATTTGAGACATTTATAAAATCAAATCACACTTTGTACATAAAACAAGTAAGGTGGTAGAAGCCTCATATATATAACGATAAACGTTTACAAAAAGTGTTTTTTTCCGAAGACCAAAATATCAAAAATGTGAAACCCATAGCTTCATGTACAATAGCATCAAGGATGTTTCTCTCTATAACAAGCGACTTCCCATGCTACTCTATAGAGAAGTCGACTGATGGATGCAGATATGCCCACTGTGTGGTGTTGATAATGCCTAGGGAGCTCATCCACTATGGCATCTTGGACATGCATGGTCAACCCCTCCAAGTTCTTCTCTATGACCTCTAGATCTGCGAAAGCTGCTTCTGCTACAACACCTCTCTCTCCCCTCCTATGGATTGGGGATGAACCTGGAGAACGATAAGGTACTACACCTACATTATCAAAGAGCACTCGATTATTCATCAAATAAATAACACAAAAAACATTTTATATCATTAAAAATAACAAAAACATTATATAAACAAATTTTCCTTCTTACCTATGTGCCCCCACTGGGAACCTTCGGGAAGAGATAGGTCAGATCTCCATAGAAATATACCCTGGCATATGCATAATATTCTACCATGAGTAGTTTATTCCTTAGCCATTGGAAGCAGACATCGTCATACTTGACGTTGTGACCACCTACATGTAGAGCCATGAGATCTACCCACCTCTTCATCCTCCAATCCTATGGACCGGGTATACCCCACTCCACATGTAAGAGTAGAATAGGGACCCTTTCTAGGAAGAAGGATACCAAAATAGACCTACATCCAAATTGTTTCAACCCACCACTTCTACACTTGGTAAGTTGTTTCTTCTTTCTCTTTAGGACCCCTTCGCACTAACTGAAGACCCTGGGCTCCATACACTCCAATGCATACTGAAAATGGATTTTTAGAGCCATGTGGGGATATGCACTCCTTGCTATGTGATTAATAGTATAGAGGATAGTCCGCAAAGGAAAATATCAGACATCCCTGATAGTCACCTTACTGCTATTTTTCTTGGTACCCGACACACAATGATTGTTGACGTAGTAGTTCATAGGCTCACCGTCACCTCTGCTACCTGTAAGTGTCACTCGTGAACCATGATGATATAGTCTTGTTAGGAAATATATATCCTCGATATCTATGGTGAGTGTGTGGGCACCCACATGAAATTCCTTCCCGTTCACATCCCACATGTGAACCAAGTACTCAAGTAGTCTCAACTAGGCCCTCATGCCTTGAATCTTGAAGAACTTTAGTAACCCACACTGCTGAAGATCCATAACTACTCCTGGGTCATTCTCAATGAAGTAATCTTCTTCTTTGTGCTCTCTCTCATGCCATTCCAACATCTTGTCCAAGGAAGACCTGCCAAGGAGCCACAAAATGAGATTAGAAATACAATTTTCTTTCTTGGGGGTTTTATCTATTTGGGGGCATTTTTTTAAAATTTGGGTTGCGGATGTCATAGGCCTGCACATTCTTACAGTGCGACGTCATCACACCCTAGCTTTAGGTTCACCTGTGACATCCTAGATCATTGTGGTTCCCGATATAGAGCACCTACGATGACCTTGCCGCACAAGTAACCCCCAAAACATTAACCCAAAACATGATTTTGACCAATGAAAATTAATTTTAAAACCATGGAAAGATGGAGGAGAAGGAGATTACCTTAGTGGAGACTATTCATGAAATGATCTACTGTGCACTCCATAATCAATAGTTGAAAATCAGGGTGAAAAGGGGCTTTGGAGCAATATTTGGGTAAAGTTACAAATGAAATGGTAAAATGTGGTTTTTTACCTAATTTATTGACTTTTATCAGTTTTCATTTGCAAATTATATTATTTTTATTCTTTATCCAAGCCCTAAATTCTTAACAACTTTACAAGTGATTGATTTTTTGTAGATTTAAAAAGTCTAGAGGTAACTCGTTGGAATAAGGGTCCACTTTTTTGGTTTATATTTGTCGCATGTACATATCCTTTTAGGGTTTTTCAGGAAAAACTCTGAGAAAAGTCTTAATTCTTTCTCACACTCATGAAACCATGAGAATGTAATCGAGTAGTCTTTTGTCATTTTTTTGGACTCATTGTGACAACACGAAAAACAAAACCTATGGAGTATCCTTTAAGCTATTTTCAAGCTCCCTAAACATGAAAAGATGGCCGAGTGACCTTGTCATTTTCACGCTCGTAAAAGTATTTGAAGAAAACATATGTTGAGCGGTAGGTTATCACTTTTTCGGTCTTGTCAAATTAATTTACAAAAAAGTATCTTATGGAGTTCTCTTTAAGTTTTTTTCAGACTCTCTAAAAATGAAAAACCCCTGAGTTTTCTCTCTTTGGACTCATTAAACAAACATTGAAATACCCATATGGGATCGAACAACTCCTTCTTAGGGTTCATTAAACATACTTTGAGGGACTCATCAGAAGGATGAGCTTACATCAACAAGCATATGTTATCCTCCTCAAACTTGCGTAAAAATAAAGAGGTACTCGCCAGAAATGGTGGGGGGGAATTGGGAAAGAAATGTGTCTATGTATTTGTGTTAGTGGCAGTAATAGTCGCTCTTGAACATGACATCCCCCTTCATCATTATATGTGGGTTGGGAAATCCATTTGTCTCTCATTTGACCATTCACAAGTTCATATGTTGGGTCCTCCTTGAGTCAATGTTTCCAAGACAACAATCGTGTCATTCATATGTTTAATATAAGTCTAACATAAATAAGCCTTCTATCGAGTTGGCCATCTACAGTTATAAATTTTCTACTATGTTGGACTTCCATGTGTCAGTTTCAAATCACTTCAGACTCTAATCTACCTCAAATCTGTTACATATTTCGTGTCATTGATGGGGGATACATCAAGGCCCTCCTATGACGATTCTTTTCCTATCGACTTCAACTCATTATTCGGGAGCAAGACTTAGAAATCATTTAGTACCTTAGAACCTGCATGCCTCAATGGCAGGTTTCTTAGCTTTCAACAGTGGGTTCACATCATTGACCCCTGATTGGAAGATTAAATCGAGTGTTTGAATTCAACTCATTTATTCACATTCGTTGGATTGTACTAGGGTACTTTGGGAGTCATTGACATCAATGGTGATTTCCCTTGCACTTGTTAATGGTTTTCATTAAAGACCGGTAATCAAGTGGTTTCTACCATGTTCGACTTCGACACCTATAATCACATGGTTCGATTCATACTTAGATATGAAGGAAGTGAAGACCCTAGATCTTATAATTTTGGTCTAGGTTGCGATGGAGTATTCATGAATTTGTATTGACACATAGATCCACTTTGTATGTATTGTGGCTATGTCCGAATTTGAGGTCCTTAGAGCATAGATCCACAATATATTCTTGGTGGCTATGTTGAATCATGATGACATGGTCCACGGTGTATGTTTATTTTCCATGACTCACTTGAAACTTATGATTAGAGTCACTTGTAGACTAAATATGGGAATTCCTACCTCAGAAAATGGTATATTATTATGCAGATGCTTGATTTTTTTAAGGTTCCTAATTGGTGCGCTCTTTGTTTTCAACACACACATTCTAAAAAGTATTTTGGCTGTCATGAGTTCTAGCTTCATACTTTGGGGGGAATTCTGTTACAGATTATTTTGGTCACCTCAGTGATCACCTGACAACATGTGTTAATGTTCCCTAAAAATATTAAGAGAAGACTTTCTCCATGGGAAAAGTGATTTTCTTCTTTTTGCCAAAAACAATATCAAGGAAGGTCTTTGCACCCTGCTAAATGCATGGGGTGTGACGATGCCTGATCGTCGCAACCTTCTCTAAACATGGACTGTGACAATGTCACATGCTATTGTATGCTTAGGTTGTGACGATTTTTAAAGCATGGAAACAGTCAAATTTCATGAATGTTCTAGAAGGGAATCTTCTAGAAGGTGAGGTGGCCTCCGATCGGTTTGAATATTACTCACTTATATGATTTGGTGGGATAATCCTAATATCTTCACCCATCTCTCTTTCACACTATATAAAGAGGGATCTTTCATGGAAAAGGCTAAGGTTGAATAGGATAAGAATTGTATGGAGAGTTCTACTTCAGATTATGCTTGAGAGTTTTTCTTTAGTTCTTCAAGTCAGATTGTGGATCTTCTTCATTCAAGGCATTGGAGCAAAGGTGTGTGTGTTGGAACAAAGAGTCATCGAAAGGGGACGTTGCAATATCAAGGCATGGGTTGTATTCTCCACTTTCTATTCACTTAATACAATAATGCATTTCTTCCCTATATAAGCATCTTGTCTTCTATTGTATAATTCCTTGATCATATACATAGACTTCATACAGTACATATATCTTTGTTTTCCCTCTTTGTTGGTTTGTGATTCTTGGACAGTCTTACTATTCTGCAAACCCAAGGAAGGAGCTACAAGGATGACACTAGCGAGGATCAAGCATCGTTTAAAAGGTATGTCTCTTGTACCTCATTAAACTAGTTCATATGATAATGAAGTTTAAGGTGAAGTTTGCATTCTGTTATGTTTTGTTCTAGTTTCTAGTGGGATCTAAGGAGATATGTTCGTGTCCGCACTTACCTATTAATCCAATAATAAAAATCAAATGTCCCTTTTATTTTTTATTGGTTCTTTGCCATTTTCTCAAAGTCCATTCTTCGAGTTTCATCCAATTATATGAGTTGATCAATTCATCTCGACAATGCTTCTTTGTCGATGGTAAACTGTTGAGATACTTGTAAGGCTGGAATTTGGATATTTATAGGTAGGAGTGATTCTATCCTATAAACCAATTCCAAGGGTTTTTCCCAGTAGAGGTATTAGTAGTTGTGCGGTCTACCCATATACAGAACTGTGTTACGATTTATGAGTGATTTTATTTTCTAATTTCAACATTTTGCAATGCCATAATCGATCTGTGCTTTTCATTTCTACAATTTTTGTCTCTTCAAGTTTTGGTTATAAAAAAATTCAGTTGTTTTGATTCACATTTTTGTAAACTATTCATATTGTTCGAGCTCCATTGTTGGAACTCCACCTGCAGTCTCACTTAGCATGTTTCTTATCTGATTCTATTTAGGCTTAATCTTTACAATTTTGGATTAATATTAAATGAATGAACACTTAATAATTGCAACAACATAAGAGCTTCATTATACTCAAGTAGGTCACCAATAGACATAACCATAAATTTCATTTACGTATGTGTGATTTTAATTCCTGCAAGTGTGATTTCAATTTCCGCAAGAATGATTTTAATTCATGTAAGTGTAATTTCAATTTATACAAGAGTGATTTCAATTGATGCAAGAGTGATTTCAATTTATTGCAAGTGTGATTTCAATTCTCGCAAGTGTGATTTTATTTCTCTAGAGAAACTCGGGCTTTAACACAATTTGGTGACTTAATTAAGTATTACGATTCTTTGAATTGTGACATTAATGTGGTACAATACCATTGTCCAACAACACTCTTCATGCATAGATAATGCACAACAATTTACAAGTTCCATACGAGCCCCAGATTGATAATTAAATGTACAACTCTTCATTTTTTCACTAATTTTATTAGGAAGTAATTCAAAATTCTGTCACATATAATGGTTGGTGCTCTTCCCAATACTCAGCTTCCCTCCTGCAATCCTAAAATATACATGCAAAAATTGTATTTTTTTCCATTCAACTTTCCTTCTTCTCCCTTTCTTGCTTGAATCTCACTCTTCCAAAAAATGATTTTACTTCATCCCCATGCACACAAATAACTAAGGGATGTGACTCCTTACACACACCCTTTTACATGAGTTTAATGGTTTTCTTTGGGAACACTCAAAAACAAAATAAAAGGTTTACATAATGATAAATAAATTCAGGAAAAGTGGGTTGGATTAACACCCATAAATAAAATACCCCTTTGGCCCCTCTCTCTTGTGGAATCATAGCCCCCATGATTTTCATCCCTCTCATATCATAGACAAAAATTAATGATTTTAATTAGTTAATTTAATGCACATAATATACAATTTGTCCCTTGGCCATATTAATCAATATGGGATTTTTTCCCCAAACATACGAGCTCACTAGCCTAATGACATTTATACAATTACATTATAACTGTGAGGATTAAAATTGGGGATGTTATAGAGAGGGGGGATAAAAAGAAGGGTATATAAGGAAGAGGGCATAAAGGGGAAGAGGAAGAGGAAGATGTGGGGAGGGGGATAAATAAGGAGAGATAGTTGGAGGGAGGGGCAAGGAGGAGGCAGAGAAAGATATGGAGGGAGAGAGAAGATGAGAGAGAGAGGATGTGAGAGCGATAAGGTTAGTGATGGATGGTGAGAGATAGTGGGGAAGGGAGAGAGAGAGGTAGATATATATAGAGAGAGAAAGAGAAAATGGGGAATAGAGAGGTGGGAGAGAGAGAGTGGGGAGATAGATAGGGAGGGAGGAGAGATATAAAAGGGAGAGGGGAGGGGGAAAAGAGAGGGACAAGAAGTTTGGAGATGAGAGGGATGAAAAGAGAGGGAGATGAGAGAGAGGGATAGAGAGTGAGGGAGAGAGAGAGTGGGAGGCAGTGAGAGAGAGATGGGGAGAGAGATAGATAGAGTGGGGGATAAGCATGGGGTAGAGAGAGGAGTTGGGGGGGAGGGAGAAACATGGGGAGAGAGAGAGAGAGAGAGAGAGAGAGAGAGAGAGAGAGAGAGAGAGAGAGAGAGAGAGAGAGAGAGAGAGAGAGTGGGGTTGTGAGATGTGGATGAAGGGATCTTGTAGAGGTAGAGAGAGAAGGATAGGGAGGGATAGGGAGAGGGAGAGAGAGAGAGAGGGGGAGGTGGGGAAGGGAGAGATCAAGAGAGGTCGATATATCTAGTGAGAGAGAGATAAAGATATAGGGGGAAAGAGGGAGGGGCTTGATAAGTGGAGAGTCATAGAGAGAGAGGGAGAGAGAGAGAGAGAGAGAGAGAGAGAGAGAGAGAGAGAGAGAAGTGGGGTCATAGAGGAATAGAAGCAGGTAATCTGAGGTTTAGATATATAGAGAGAGAGAGAGAATGGTGGGGAAAAGAGTGTGGAGAATTGGGGAAGGAGTGAAAGGTAGAGGAGAGAGAGAGAGAGATAGAGAGAGAGAGGGAGGGGGAGGAGAGAGAAAGGGAGGGAATGGAAAGGGAAACAAAGAAGGGGGAGAAAATGGGGAGATGGGAAGGAGGAGAGAGAGAAATATATATGGAGGAGAGAGGGAGATAAATTCAGGAGAGACGAGGAAGGAAGAGGGAGAGATGCTTGAGAGAGGGAATAGGGAGATAGAATGAGGAGATCACTTGAGTGAAAGTGTGTGTGTGAGAGAGGGGAAAAAAAAAAAAAAAAAAAAAAAAAGAGAGGAGGAGAGATAAGTGGAGTGGGTGAAGAGGAGAATAGGGTTAGGAGGGAGAGGCAGTGGGGGATAGAGTGAGGGGAGAGGGTATATGTAGGAGAGGGGGGGATAGAGAGGGAGGGGTGGAGAGAGAGAGAGGGAAAAGGAAAGGGAGAGAGAGAGATAAAGAGAGATAGAAGAGTGAAATTATGGGAGAAGAAAGAAGGGGGAAAAAGGGAGAGAGGGGAGAGGGATAAAAGAGGGATAGAGAGAGGGGATATAGATTTAGCAATAAATATGGAGAGAGAGAGATGTAGGGAGATGTGAGCAAGACGAGAGAGAGAGAGAGAGAGAGAGTCGAGGAGAGCGGGATAAAGAGTGAGGAGAGGGGTATATAAGTTTTAAAACCTATGAAGTAAATAAGTTCATATATCTTCTAAATAAAAACAAAAATTAACAAATGTCATTTTATAGGTACACACAAAGATTCTGTTTGGGAGTCTGCTTAACAGGAGAAAACCAAACCTTGGTGTGCACCTCAGCTCATTTTATTAATTTCGAGGGAGAATTCAAAACAAAATATATGCAATATTTTGGGTGTCATGACAAAATCCTAGTCAGCACAATCCATGATTAATTTATAAAGCTAACTAAAAATAACAAAATCGTAAAAATGAAAGCTAAAATATAAAAATGCCAAAACGTTTTGAGTTGGGAAACTCCACAGACAGCATTAACCGAGGGAGACGGTATTCATCCCATATGTCCCCGGAGATTTCATTTTTGTGCCCACAAAGAGTGAAAAGTGATGGGATCATCATACGCAATCGTCAAATCTGAAATTCACACAAGCAATACAAAGAATATAACACTAAACCAACATTCTCCCACTTGTTGTTTATTTTTCAATAGGGGAGTCATGGGATTACAGTCAGGCAGTGTCCAGGGGCATCAGGATTTAACATTTCTCTTGAGACTGAACATGGACAGTGGAGACAGTTTGTTTGAGACATGACGTTGGCCCGAGGCATTTGGGACTGAGTGGTATGCAGAGACAAGGTAGTATGGACAGGTGGAGTTAGGTTATTTTCTAGGAAGATTACAATCTGACTGTCACAATATAATGGCTTGTTAACATATTAATGCCTAAACACAATATCTTAACCATGTTGCTTCCTTGCATTGCATGAGTGTCTACCATGTATCCATCTTATGTTGAGGGAGTTATCTGTGTGTTTCTCATCAATTAATTTCTCCTGAAATGGGAGTTAAAGCACAAAACCCACACAAATGTTCTATGATCCATATCATCCAGCCTGGGTCTTGTCAAGAAAACCATGTATGTCCAACCTCGTCTAATTCTGGTCTTCCTTGGTATCACAATCCATAGATACGGTATCGCGAAAATACCTAAAAGCCCTCTTTACTATTTTTCAAATGCTCATTCCATGGTTTTGACGCATATCTGCTCAAAACTCCCACTACATGTGCAATGTTTGGTCCACAGTACATACCATTGCATGCATCAAATATCAAGCCGAGACTAGCATAGGACATGGAACATGTCCTCTTCCCTCTTCCTATGTCTTGGGACATTTGTATGCCAGATAACTTTGCACCTACAGGAATAGGAACATTAATCATTTTACTTTCTTGCATATTAAACCTATACAATATCATCTCAACATATTTGGCCCCGATTCAACTAGATTTTTACTACTTTGTTTCCACGATCTCTTTTATTCTCCATTTCCAAAATGATGTTAGAAACACCAATATCCTTCATGTAAAAATTTTAGGATAGTTGTGATTTCCTTCCTTGATAACATCCATGTTATTTCCTACCAATGAAATTTTTAGTCGACCTTACAACTACATAAATGAAGTGATTACCAATGACCTTCTTGGAATATACACACAATGATCAACCTGTTTCTACAAATCTAGTCAGGATGTATGTGTCAAAACTTTGAAATGCATCCTAGGTGATTGCTTGAGACCATATACTAACTTCTTTATCTTATAGACCAAATCTTTCTTTCCCTTAACTACAAATCCTTATGGTTGCTTCATGTATATTTCTTCTTACGGATCCCCATGTAGGAATGTTTCCATATTTTCTATTTCAAAATAAAAGGAAACAACAACAAATGGAAATAAATCTAATAAATTCAACTTGGAAAACTCAAGAGAAAAATTCCTGAAGTCAATTTCTTCTACACGAGAATAACCTTTAGCACTAATTGGGGATTTTATTTCTCCACTTTTGTTTCTGCATTCAAATTCTTCTTAAACACCCATTTGCCTCCAATTACCTTTCTTCCAGTTGGAAGCTAAAATGGATTCCATGCATCAATCTTATCTAAGGCATACATCTCTTGTATGGCCTTCTTCTAGAGTTTAATATCCTTTGAATTCATTGTTTCCCTAATAGTTTTGGGATCATCACCCATTAATAGATAAAGACAAATTTTCATGAAAATTAGGTGGACTATATACAAGATGCGGATATATAAAGAAATATCACGAGAACATAAATAAAATGCTAGAAATGGCAGAATAGCGATGGAAATATCAAGGCATAATCTTCATACAAAGAATGATATATAACAATGCTTGATAGAAATAGCACTTTGATTAGGAAAGCAATGAATGTTCACAGGCCTCTTCCAGGGGCAACCTCCAATCGAGAAGCGCAATGTTACAATAATCTCAGATAGGGTTTCCTTCTACCCTGATACTTACATTATACTAAATATGTCTATTAAGAGAAGCATCTAGAGGAGAATCCTTCTAGGCGGGCTTCCTAATGGAATCTTCTTCATCCTGTATTCTATTTTACATTGAAGGCCTAGATATTATTACATTTGAATACATTGATCTACTTATGCGAGGTTAGGATCTTAACATGTTTGTCCCCTTTAAAACAACCTTGTCCTCGAGGCTTGAGATGTGGAAGCTACTGCAGAATGGTTGTTGGTTCCCAAGTGGCATATATTTAGAGTCATATCTTTCCCTTTATTAGCACTTCCTTGGGTAGTTTCTCTAATCACGGGGTGAAAATGTCCTGGTCCAAAGCGCCACAGTTTGGCAAATGGATCCTTCTTATTCTTTCGGGAGTTGGTTTGAATTTGCTTTGGTTCCCAATCACCTTCTTCAAGCATGAAACATAAGAAAAAGCAGGATGAAGGTTGTTGACTGGCCGAGCTAAGCCCGATTACCAGTGACTTGTCCCACATGCTTGAGGCACGTGTAAGGGCCATAAAATTTAGATTTATCTTGACACTACTTGGCCTTGAGGGAAGTTTGCTTATATGGTTCTGCGATGCGAAACACTGATCCCCTTCACCACAAATTGGCGTTGAACAGCCTTGATCTGCTTATTTCTTCATTCTATTACGGGCCATGACAAGTTCTCTTTAAGGGTATGGAGAATGGCCTCTTGAACTGTAAGCATTTTGTCAATTGCTTGGACCTTAGAGACACCTGGAAAATTTGAGATAAATGAAGGTGGCTTCTTTCTATATACTTCTTCAAAGGAGTCATGCAAGTGGTACGTATGGTATGTAGTGTTGTACCACCATTTGGTGAGGGGTAACCATTGATGGCCCACTAGTGTTGTTTTTCAGAGGCAAGCACCTTAGATATGTTTCAAACACTTGTTGACAACTTTAGTTTGACCATTTTTAAGGGATGATAAAGGATGAGATACAATTGTGTGCCTTGTAGATTAAATAGTTCTTGCCAAAATTGCTTGTGAAAGTTGGGTCTTGATGAGAAACAATAGATTTTAATGCCATGAAGCTTGAAGACCCGATCCATGAAAATTTGATCCAAAGTGGATGCGATGAAGTAGATTTGGTGAAGAGTGAAAAAAATGAGCATACTTGGAAGGGTGATCCACCACCGCCATTATGACTGGTTATTCCCCGTTGTGGGTAAGCCTATAATAAAGTCCATAGAGATATCCTTCAAATAGCAGAGATGAGGCGGTTGGAGGGTGCACCGGAGAATTGACTATTTCTCCCTCATTGCGTTGACACACCTCACATTTAGCCACAAACTTCCGGATGCCTATTTCATACCATCCCGGAAAAGAGAACGTTTGACTTCGATCCTTGTTTTTGGTGAACCCTCAGGTACATTTGTGGGTGGCATGGCTTCCGAGAAAGTACCGTGGATTTGAGCTTGGATTGTTTACTTAAATACAAGTGGCATTTATATCGAAGCTCATCATTGAACCAACAGTAACCTGGGGAAACTGGAGAATTATCTTGCAATTGTTGGATCAGATGCAAACTTTTGGGGTCTTGAAGCCATTCTGAGGTGCCCACGACTTAGACCAATGAATTTTAATGAAAGGAAAGAGAAAAAGGATCGCCGTCTTCATATTTTTGAGGACTGATTACATCGCGGCATTGTATTTTCCCTTCTTGTAAATGATCTCATAATGTATCAAAACAGTGACCTATTTTTGTTGCTCCGAGGAGGAAGTGTGTTGTTCCAGAAATTACTTGGGGCTTTGATGGTGGGTCTTAATTTGAAATCGTTGCTCCAAGAGACAGGGCAGCCATAATTCAACGGCATGCATAATAAGCCAACATTTCTTTTCATAAATGGGTTTGCAAAATTCCTTTCAGAGGCAGGTTGCTTGCTAGTGAAGGCCAAAAGGCGACCCTCTTGCATAAGGACAACGATTCCTTTCCACAGGCATCACATTTCCAACACAAAGGTCTTTGTGAAGTCGGGGAAGGGCCAGAACCCGAATTAGTGCACACCCTTGACTTTCTTCAAGGTTTTGAAAGCTTGAGCATTCTTTGAGTCCAAGTGAAAGAGTTCTTTTGAGGAGAGTTGTGAGAGAGGTGCTGCAATCTTTATGTAATTCTTAGCGAACTTGCGGTGATAGCCTGTGAGGCCCAAAAATCCATACAAGCTTTTGAGAGTCTTTAGGTGCATTCGATTCTTTTTGTAACCTCAATATTTTTGGGTCCACCCTGGCCATCGACTTTCCCACGAGATGACCTAAGTATTCTACTTCTAAGGCACAAAAAGCACATTTGGACTATTTTCCTGAAATAGTCCAAATGTTTTTTTTGGTGCGTCCGAAGTTGAGTAGGCGGAGAACTTGATCGACATGATTAATATGGTTTGTCCAAGTTTTCTATAGATGAGGATATCATCAAGAAAACTAAGACAAGATGAGAAAAAGCCCGAAGACATGATTCATGAGGCTGCGGAAGGTGGAGAGGCGTTACACAACCCAAGGGGCATGACCAAAAACTCATAGTGGCCCTCATGAGTGCGGCGGTGCTGGAATGTGGAAGCCCCTCTTTCCCTTACATATCTGGTGATAGCGGCGAAGATATAGTTTAGTGAATAATTGGGTGCTACTCAATTCATCGAGGAGGTCATCAATGGCGGGGAATGTGAAATTTGTCTTTGATGGTCAATTTGTTGAGAACACAGCGAAGTGGGGACACATTCTCCAAGAACCTTCTTTCTTTAGTACCATGGCGACGAGGCGATGAGGCTCATACTAGGACGGATGATACCTACAGTAAGGGTTTTGGACCATTTTCAATTCATTTTTTTGTACAAGGGGTGGCGATGGGCGGATATTGGGGAAGGCTTCACAGGACAAGGGAATGGAATGATCATGAACACCTTTCGAGTAGGGAGTCCTTGAGGGAGTGGAAAATATCGTTTGATTTTTAGAAAGGAGGCTTGGAGGTCTTGCGCTACTAGGGGTGTCGTGGCAGCCTTGTAGGTTGAGAAATGACTTACCAGAATGACCTTTTGGTAGTTTTCCATGTGATGAGCCCGATGATCTCTGGTGAACCTGTAGTGATGCCTTGGAATTTATATTTGTGGCCTTCTTGGTGAATTGCATGGTTAAGTTCTAAAAAAAATCCATGAGAATGGGACAAAAAGTTCTTATCCAGTATGCACCCAACTTTAATATAAACAACCACACCCATCTCAATAGCAAACATATGGGATTTTAGGTGGTAGTCATCGATTTGGAGACACACATTTCCGCGATTACCGCCACATTTCTTAGAACCACCATTGGCAATCATGATTTGGAAATTGTTGTGACATTGTGTTGGGTTTCTTAGACATCACGATGATGAATAAAATTAATGCAGATTAGTACCTATCAACAGAATGATGACCTTCGGTGCTTGATGTAACCAATTAGCGAGAGGGTTTGGGGAGCGGAGAAACCAGTGAGAACATTGAGGGAAATGATTGGACCCAGCGGAGGTCGGAGGGAGGGTTTATGTCGATCATTTCTAGTGACTCGGGCACAAAGGGAGTGTCATCATCCTCTTAAGACATCCTCGAGATGGCCATAAGATTTTGTTCCTTACATTTGTGGCCCTAGAAATATTTTTCATCCTGCCGATTATATGAGGAGATTGCTGAGTTTGTGTTCAACCATTTCGACCCTAGTCAATTTTTGGATCTTTAATGGGGTGGAGGGTAGTGGGGTTTCTCTTGGTTTAGGGTGAGGGATAAAGGATGGTTTACGGTTTTGAGAGGAAAAAACTTGTTGTGCTTCTTTAGCTTTTAGTAGCCTCCCGCAATTAAGTAGGTGAAACCATGAGGATATGGGCGAATATCCTCCTTGAGGGCCGATAAAAACACTCGAGAAAGCATCCGGTGTACTTACGTTGGGCTTGATTTAACTCAAATCTTTGACTATAAGAAGTCTTCTACTGTTCTTGGTTGTTTCAACTTTGTTAAACATACTAAATGGTTGGTGTCGGTGTTAAAGCATTCATAAAAGCTTAATACAAATTGGGTCCAAACAATATACCCTTGATGGGAAGTTTTTTTCTCCATTGCCACCATTTCTTGCGTTCTTGATCTAGATGGAGAACACCATATCGAAGTTTAGCCAAGTCATCGTAATGTTGTATAGAGAGAAATAATGTTCCATTTTGGGTGACCCAAATAGTGGGGTCCAAACCATCAAACTTGGTCACATCCAGTGGAAAGTATGTCCTGTTGAAATTGATGGGGTTGAAAGGAATGGGAAGATTTTCACCTTCAGTCTTTTATGTGCATCGGGAAAAGAGTCATCAGTAGGGATTTTTAGTTTTTGTGTTGAGTGATGCAAAGACAGATTCAAAATTTGGGTGGTCGGTTAAATTGTTTGATGACTTACGCATTGGGGCATGGCTATATTTACGGAGGCATTCATGGATTCATCATGGGAGGCAATAGTAGCAGCGAGTTGTTGCACTTCTTGTTGGGTCTCGAGGAAGCGAGATTACCCAGGAATGTTGAGCGAGACTCTAGTTCTTGGCGCTCACGGGTATGGGCCATGGATGGGTGAACTGAAAATGGGCGGGCGGGGTCTAAAATTTTACCAAAAAATGATATGGAGGAATGTGATAAGGGAGAGAAGAGATGAATCTAATGGAATAGGTCTCAATAATGGTGAAAAAATTTTTCCAAACTCTTTTTTACAAGCTGCCGGGGTTGCATACTTTGGTTTGAAGGAAATGTTGGGTGTTGAAATCCCAAATTACGAACCGGAAATGTATTTACTTAGCAACCCAAACGGATCGCAGCGGCAATAGATCGCCGGTTTAATTTGTTTATGTTCCCCAAGGGTTAGGTATTCAAGGGTTCTGAGACAACAAGGTTTTCCACATTACTCACCAAGCTCTCGATGTCGATGAAAGGTCCAACGGTAGTACTCAACCCAATATCTCGGGGCACTAACTAAGGAGGATAGACCATACCCTTAGCCCGTTACGACTACCCGGGTACCTAGAGAGTATCTTCAGAGTGTTGTTCGATATTTACTATAGAAGTCCGGACCCGATGGAGTTTATCAGAGAGGGCTTGGAGGAAATATAGGCCGATCCATTACACATGTGTTGTCTAATGCGCTACCATTGGAAGGGGTATAGCGGGGTTACAACAGGGTGTATGAGATGTCTATAAGAACCACTTGTATTTCCTGCGTGTATGAATCCTCAACCCAGCGGGTTTATGCGTGTAATGATAGATCGATGTGGCTTAAAGATGCCAGAATCGTCTCTACCACGAAAAAATACCCACAATTTCTGCCAAGGAAAGTTCTCGTATACCACTTGTAATATACGGATATATAAATTTTATGCAGAACATAAATAAAATACAGAAATGGCAGAATAACAGTAAAATATCGACCATAATCTTCACAATACGAAATGATATAACAATACTTAATGAAATATGCGTTAGGAAAGCAATGTTCACGGAGCCTCTTAGAGGAAACCTCCAATCGAGCAATGCTGTGTTACAATAATCTCAAGATAGGTTTTCATACACCCTCGACCCTTATTTATACTAAATATGTCTATTAAGAGAAGCATCAGGAGATCCTTCTAGAAGTAGAAAGCTTCTATTAGGTCTTACATCCACCTTATTCTATTTTATTGAAGGCGCTATTAATATTGTTATTACATCTGAATACGTTGGAGTCTACCTAATGCGAGGTTAGGACCTTAACACACCTTTGTAGTTTCCTTGGCAGGTTAGGACCTTAACACTATACCTTTGTAGTTTCCTTGTTTCCCTCATTGATCTCCTAAATCTTGGTGTATGAGGTTCTTCTTCTTCTGATTCATCTTCTTCCATTGGTTCATGTTTTGCATCATCCAACTCAAACTCTATTTTCTCAGGTTCTTCTTTTCTTGGTAGGAATTTATGTTTGGGAACATCTTTAACCTCTCTAAAAACAACATCCCAACTATAAACAATATTCTTAGTTTCTGGGTTCCAAATCTTATAACCTTTCATACAATCTTTATAACAAATAAAGATACACTTTTCATCTTTTTTATCCAGCTTATTCCTATTTTCCTTTGGAACATGTACATAAGCATCACAAAAAAACACTCTCATATGTTCAAGAGAGTATTTATTACCAGTCATTACCTTATGTAGAGTTTTTTCCACCAATGTTGTCAAGGGCGATCTATTTACCAGGTAACATACAATACCCACTTCCTCTACCCATGATTCCTATCCTAACTCGACACCATTGAGAATCCTCACCTTTTACATCAATGTCCTATTCATCCTTTCTTCAACCCCATTCTATTGAGGTGTGTTTGGAGTAGTCTTGTACCTTTCTATACCACACTTCTTACAAAACTCTTCGAATTCATTCCCATAGAATTCTCCACCATTATTTGTCCTCGACACCTTTATTTTCTTCTCTGTCCGATTTTCTACCAGAGACTTAAACTCTTTGAATTTACTAAATACCTCAGATTTCTTCCTAAGAAAATAAATCCATGTGTTCCTTGAGAAATCATTTATTAATTAAACATAATATAAAAATTTACCTAGTGATGGAATAGGCATATATCCAAACACATCACTATGTATTAACTATAAGATCCCCTTTTCTCTTGTAGCACGAGATGAGAATCTTACTCGATTCTGTTTACCATATATCCAATGTTCATAAAAAATAAAAATCTAGGGTGAAATTAGACATACCTTCAACCATACCTTTACCGTTTATCATTTGAAGGTCCTTTTCTCTAATGTGACCAAGTATTTTATGCCATAACATGGTATTCTTTCCAGGGATAGTATGGATCTTTCCTTATTTCTCTACTCACGAAAAACAAAACTGTTACACCCACCGGTATAAGTTCTTCCCAAAAACTTGTACAAAGTTCCACATCAAACTCCCCTCATCAAAACCATTTCTCCTCTCGCCATCTTGCAAGTTTTGTTTCCTAATAAAGCATCCACACCTGCATCATCCAACTTACTTACAAAATTAGGGTCTTGGCTAGATATGGAATGAGGAGAATTATAGGGATATTTTTAATCCTTCTATGTTTCAGTAACAACTTAATCCTTCCACATCCCATGATTTTGGTTGTTGACTCATCTCCTAGGAAGACACCACCACAATGATAATTTTCATAGTCACTAAACCACTCCCTGTGAGGAGTCATATGAAATGACGCACCTAAGTCAATCAACCATGAATCATGATATGTATGTTTACCTACAGATGTCAAGTAAACATCACCTCCTTCCTATGTGAAGGTTTTCGCCTCTGTGGAAGAGGCTTCATCGGATCCCTTTGATTTATCAACTTTCTTAGACCTGTAATCTTTCTTATAATTCCCCATTTTACCACATTTCTAGTATTTCCTCAAGGATTTTCCTAGGGATTTAGATCTATGTTTATATTTAGATCTCCCCCCAAAACTTATTTGTATCCTTATCTTTGGGATGACCTCTTACAAACAAATAATTTGTGCAAGGATGAAACCACATCCTCATACTTCAATATAGATTGAGTAGTAATACCAATTTCTACAACCAGATTACCCTAGGAGTATGGAAAAGAACATAACAAAGTAATACACTTTTCTTCTTCTTCAAGTATAATATTAACAGATCCAAGTTGACTTACTAGAGTATTGAAGGAATTATATTTTTTTTCACAGAATCTCCATATTCCATTGTAAGATGATACAACTTCTTTTGAAGAAAAAACTTGTTTACAAGGGACTTTGATTGATACAAATTCCCAAAATTTTCCCATAGTTCTTTGGTTTTAGATTCTATCAATGCATTCAATAACAGTGAATAAACTAGGCAGAGTCGGATCATATTCATTTATCTTCTATCCATATTCTCCCAATCTTCTTGTAACATACTAGTGTATTGAGTACTAGTAGTTTGCGTACCAGTGGATTGTGTACCAATAGTTTGTGTACTAGTATGTTTTGAACCAATAAGTTGTGCACCAGGATCCACAGTCATCCATTATTCTTTGTCTACAAGAAGTTCCTCCATCTTGAGCTTCCATAGCTCAAATTTTTAACAATTGAACTTCTAAATCTTGATTCTAGAATTGCTCGCCATTATCTTTCAACACACGAATCACCACTGCAAAGCTGCCACTAAACCCAGGTTTATCACAGACCCAAGATAAACTTGATCTATTAAGACCGAGCCAAACCCTTAGCAACAAAGGAATCCCCCTGAAGCCAAAAATATGCTTAGGTACCACATGTAAGTTTTAAACATGTGAAGTAAATAAATTCATAAATATTCTAAGGAAAAACATGAAGTAATCAATGGCTCATACACATAGTACACAAACATTTACGGTACAATCCCTTAATCGGGAGAAAACCATTCTTCCTTAGTGTCACACCTCTCAACTCTTCATTGTATTAATTTCACCATTCAAAATACAATATATACAATATTTTAGGTATCTCTCATCTACCAAAATCGTAATCCCTTAATCCGATATTAATTTATAAAAATGCTAAAAGTAGCAAAATCACTAAAAATAGCAAAAACATAAAAATAACAAAAATAGCCCAAATATTTTTTGGGGGGCTACTTCCATGAACCATTTTGTCTCTGGGATACCACCCAAATATGAACACTCCATGTAATTGGGGGGAGGGAAATCCTTCCCCCCTAGGACACCCATAAGAAATCACCTAGCTCATATACCCACAAGGAGTGACATGTGATGGGATCATCAGATGCAATCATCAAATTTGACGCACCTCCATACATACATGTGAAGAATATAACACCTACCCAACAATAATGGGGAGAGAGAGGGATTTAGAGAGACAACCTATAAGAGACATTATATCAATCTCAAGGTGCTTTAATAATAATCATTTTGAGGAATATGGCCTATTTTTAATGAGAGAAGTATCCAAGGAGGAATTTATGCAAGTCATGGACAAGATACAATTTGAAAATTCACCCGGTCCATATGGCTAGACAATATAATTATTCAAACATTTATTTGATATTATAAGTGTCTACCTATTGATGGATGTTGAAAAATATAACTTATATAACATGATACTTAATTACTTAAACTCCACTTTCATTGGTTATTCCCTAAGGTTAATGATATTTATTCCTTTGGCAACTTTAAATTGATCTCCTTATGTAATTTGTTTTACAATTTTTTTTATATGTTATAGTTGAAAGGTAAATTTTTTTCATGAAAAAACACATCTATAGAGAACAATTGGGCTTCCTAAAAGGTCACCAAATTCATGAGCCCATAGGAAGAGCCTAGTAAGTCCTTCATACCATGAATTCTAAATGACTCCAATCTATATGCCTAAAAATCAACCTCTCTAAAGCATTCGATTAAATCAACTAGGTGTATGTGAGACCCATCCTAATGCATTCAGGTATGCACCCTCACATGATATTTTAGATAAAATAATACCATATAGTAAAATCTGTTATCACCATTAATGTATTTTCCTCTAATTTCCTTAATCTCTCTAGGGGTCTTAGACAAGGGTTCCCTTTGTCCCCTCTAGTTTTCCTTCTAGTTGTTAATAATCTTAGTAGGATCCTCCTTTATTTTTTTAACTAATACTAATTGTCATTTTTGGTTATGTTTAGGAATATAAAGGCATTGATCTCATTCGTAACTATTCTATTTGGCAATAGAAATTATCATAAAAACAAACAATCCTATAACATGTTTTCAATTCATTCATCTTGCAATGAGATTGATGATGAGTAGAATCCTAGATTTTAAGATTCATAATATTGATGAAATATTCGAATATATAGGTTTTTTCTCATTAAGATAAATGATTGTAGGAGAAGAGATTGGATATTGTTGGTAGGAAATATTGAGAAGAGGATAT
>SNQJ01S0007986.1:159119-178187 GCA_010110895.2 Picea sitchensis | reverse complement strand
ATATATTTATTACAAATATTTTTTATAATAAATAAGTGTGGGAAATTTTCTTGAAGACAATTGGCCCTAGTTAGGGTTTTTTTCTTTGAATCTTTAGGGTTTTGTTGCATGAAGTGATGGTATTTGATGGAGGAGGGGGATCCACCCCCTTCTACTACAATGTGTTTTAAGGGGATCACTTCAAAACTCGTGGTAACTCTTCTACAAATTATGGAGGAAAGGATCCCTCCAACTCTTTTGATCCTAAATCCACAAATATCTCCAATGGAGCCCTCTTGGAGCGTAACATCCCCATTATAATCCCCAATTTAATTAATGCTTATGTGGGTATAATATGTGGCTATGACCAAGTGATTTCATATATGAATTGTATTTCAATGTTTTAATAATAAAATGTGATGCTACGTGCTAAAGGGGACATGGAGAAGAGATGGGGTCCAAATTAATCCACAAGAGAGGGAAGTGTCTAGGATAATGGCCAAGAGGAGGTCAAAGGGGGAAATACACATGTGTATTAATTTAACCCATTTTTCCTAAACTTGCTTATTCTATACGAACCTTCCCATTTCAGATTGATTTTTCCCAAATCGAATCATTGAATAACTGTAAGAGGGTGGGTGTGAGTGGTCACATCCCAGAGTTATTGGGCACATGGGGGTTGAGTACAATCATCTTGGGGAAGAGTGTGAGTCAAGAAATGAATGACAAAGAGAGGAAATTTGTATGGGTTGGGGGACAAAAGTTTGACACATCAAGTTTTGGGCATGGGAAGGAAGGGGACAGAAATAAAGAGAGCTTGGATCTAGTGAAACCATGGAGGGAGAATTCTAGAGTAGGATAGAGTGTAACTGGAGTGAATTGGAGATGGAAAACTAAAGATCCAGGTTTCCATGCATGAAGACTGAAATCTTGTGTGAGTTTCACTAAAACAACAAGTGTTGTTGTTTATTTGTTGATAGTTTTCCTAGCAATAGTTTCCCTTGAGTTCCAAGTTGGGAGATTCCTAGCTACTTGTGCGAGAGAGACCTTGATAATCGAATGACACAATCCTTGGGTTATCCTTGATAAATGGATGGTATATCCCTTGGTTTAACCCTGATAAAGGGATTGTACATACCTTGGGTTATCCCTGATAAACAAATGGTACATCCCTTGGCTTATCCTTGATAAACAAATGGTGCATTCCTTGGGTTAGGTAGGTCAGTAAGAAGAGAGTTGGTAGGAAAATAGGGATAACTCTAGGAGAATATCAGTTAGGTTATCATTTTTATGAGTTACGAGTGGACTCTGAGATATCACCATCTTTTGTGGATTACCAACCTCAACTTGGGGGTGACCAACTGTTGAGATTTGGAAAATTTAGTCTATGGTTGGGTGGATCGTCGTCCCAAGAATATGGTTGCATGATTCTTGTTTAAAAATAAGTGTGTTATCATGTTGTTGAGTTATTTATAGGTGATGTGGAGCCATGTGGTAGGCCAATTGTGAGTTCGACCAAACCATGGTAGGATAATGGAATTTGTCTAAGTACTAAGTCCACGAATCCACGCACATGGAAAATGGTTAATTGATTGAGACTTATCAGATGAACATATGAAAGGAAGGATACGAGATTATGATTCCACAAGTCAGCAAGTCCACGTAGATGGAAAAATGGTTAAGTGTTGAGACTTCTCGAACACACTTATGAAAGGAAGGTTACAAAATTATATGTTCACGAGTGCGTGAGTCCACGAAGGAAAAAGAAGCTAAGTGTCAGTGCCATGTTCATGTAAGGTATGAATATAGGCTATGAGTCCATGAATATTCCACCCACGAGCCCATGAATACAGTAAGGAATCTAAGTATAACTACAAAGTGAGTGGGAGGGAACTACAGGGTGCAAATTGGAGAACGTGAAAGATTGAAATGAAGAAGAGATATGACTAGATTTGGGGCGAATCCTTTAAGACAGATCAATGATGAAGATATAATCAAGAAAATATCAGACAGTCATTGAGCATTGCTACTATGTTGCACATGCTAATGAATGCTCCTTCATTATTTTTCCACCATAGTTTTCAGCTCAGAGCTCGGATTGGAGAAAATGAATAGTTGTTGGAAAGGTCTTGAGTAGTAGAAGAGATTTTTCAACGGATAATTTTGATTTGGGCATTATATTTTCTTCAAAAGTGATAAAAGTGAATTTTTTAGTAGAAAAAGAGTGGAAATTGCAAATTGTAATTGTTGTAACTATTCACTCAAAACTCAAATTGAGGCATGAGGATAATCGTTGGAAAGTCAGTTAAAAAATGAATGCATTTAAGGAATCCTACTTGGGACTAGTGCATTAATAATATTCAAAATTAAAAATAAGAATGACATGTAATCTAATTGATAATGTTTTTCAATATTCTTAATTCTAACAACAATTATCACATGCACATTCTTGCTGAATTAGAGATACAAAAAAGCAGACTTTAGTTCCTATATGAAAACTAGAGACATGGAGGATGCTCAAGGGTTTTACAGCCATGAAAAAGAAATTGGAGGTATGCATACCAACATGGTTAATGCTAACACTGAGTCTAATGGGAGAAGAGATAGGTAGGGAATTGTAACTATGAGAAGCCAACAAGAACAAGTGCAGAGGTATAGGGACGATAATGAGAGGATCATGAAGGATCAAGAAGAGATACTTCAAAGCCTAAATATGCTACAGAATCAAGTTAACAAGGACTCTGGAAAAAATAAAGTAGCTAGTGCTAGACAAGTATCAACATCAACATCCCATAGAAAAAGAGATGATCATGGAAATAATAGGAAGTTAAGAAGCATGAGTAGATGCCCTCATTCTCCAAGGTTTTCCACCAGAAGAAATCAAGCAAGTTTAGGTCTAGGGAGAATCACAAGTGTGACTCTTGTTCGGAGGAAAAGGAGAATACATGAGGTATACATATTGCAGCATGAAATCATGAAGATTAATCCACCAACTTTCAATGGTGATCACAAGAAATGAGAAGATGTTGAGGCCTGGCTGTTGGTAATGAAGAAATATTTCCAACTACATGATTACCCATTCCAAATAGAAGCTATAACTTCCACCTACCACTCGCAAGGAAAGGAAACCATGTGATGAGATCAACTTAATAAAACCAAGAATATAACATCCCCATTATAATCCCCAGTTTAATTAATGTTTATGTGGATATAATATGTGGCTACGACCAATCGATGTAATATGTGAATTGTATTTAAATGTTTTAATAATAAAATGTTATGTGATTTGATAAAGGGGACATGGACAAGAGATGGGGGCTGAATTAATCCATAAGAGAGGGAAGTGTCTAGGATAATGTCCAAGAGGGTGTCAAAGGGGTAAATACCCATGTATATTAATTTAATCCATTTTTCCTAAACTTACGTATTGTATACAAAGCTTCCCATTTTCGATTGAGTGTTACCAAAGCCAATCATTGAATACATGTAAAAGGGTGGGTGTGATTGGTCACATCCTAGAGTTATTGGGCACATGGGGGTTGCGTACAATCATCTTGGGTAAGAGTGTGAGTCAGTAAAGGCAAGAAAAAGAGAGGAAATTTGTATGGGTTGGGGGACGACAATTTGACACATCAAGTTTTGTGCATGGAAAATAAGGAGAGAGAAAGAAACAAAGCTTGGAGCTGGTGGAACCATGGAGGGTAGAATTCCAGAGCATGATGGAGCTTAACTGGAGCGAATTGGAGATGGAAAACTAAAGAGTCAAGTTGTCAGGACTGAAGAGTGAAATCTTGTGTGAGTTGCACTAAAACAACAAGTGTTTTTTATTGGCTTGTTGATAGTTTTCCTAGCAAAAAGGGCCCTTCAGTTCCCAGCTGAGATATTCCTAGCTACCTATGCCAGAGAGACCTTGATAAAAAAATGGCACATTCCTTGGGTTAACCTTGATAAATGGAAGGTACAATGCTTGGGTTATCCCTTATAAATGGATGGTACATCCCTTGGGTTATCCCTGTTAAATGAATGGTGAATTCCTTGGATTGGGAAATTCAGAAGGAAGAGAGATGGTAGAAAAATCGGGATAGTTGTAGGAGAATATCAGTTGGGTTACGAGTTTTGTGAGATGCGAGTAGATTGTGAGAGATCGCCCTCTTTTGTGGATTACTAGAATCAGCTCAGGGGTGACTGAATGTTGGGATTTGTAACAATCACTCTATGTTTGGGTGAAATTTTCATCCCAAGCAGCTGGTTGCATGATTCTTGTTTAAAGATAATTGTTTTATCTTCTTGTTGAATTATTTACAAGTGTTATTGTTATTCGTGAACTCTGCATAAATGAGAATTACTTATATAATGTTGTGATGAGTTGTTTAGTTTCATTTCAAGTTGATTATTAGCATGATTTAGATGCATTTATTTTATGGATATGGATATTAGCTAAATCTATTTTAAATTTGTAGTTGTGAGCTACAGTAAATCGACTAAGAGTATAATAATTACTTTAGTTAGCAAAATTTTGTTTTCATGTGTATTCTACACCATAATGTCCCTCGGTTGGGATGGGGAATGTTACATTCTGGTATCTTATTCATAATACATAGATTTGTATGTCTCGTGGCCCATCCTGGGTGTTGGGTATGTTACAAAGTGGTATCAGAGCCCAATTTTCAACACTAAACCTAGATGGGCCGAGTTAGTAGAATGTTGAAGTGAAAATTCACAGAGAATTAATTTTGGAGTATGTATGCAACTTGTTTATTTACATTATTGTAGTAAAATTGAGATAAATTTCATGTGTATTGTGAAGAGTTGAGCCTCTTGGAAATTTTAAAAATAAGCAAATCGAAAAAATTTGGGTATTTTTCCATATGATGATGTCAGCATAACATGGAGTCCATGTGTCAACTAACGTGGTAGAAGAAAGACGTGTGTTGCCATTGTGTCAGGTACATGTTGGATGAGATTATAGTTGACAAGTTATGTGGAGACAGGTGGCAGGCCAACTGTCAGTCCCACAAAACCGCAGTAAGATCTTGGAATTTGTCTAAGTGTTAAGTCTGTAAGTCCACGTAGATAGAATATGGTTAAGTGATTGAGACTTATCAGATGGAATTATGAAATGAAGGATACAATATTATGAGTCTATGAGTTCACGATTCCACATAGATAGAAAAATGGTTAAGTGTTGAGACTTCTCAGACAGACTTATGAAAGGAGGGTTACAAAATTATGTGTCTGCGAAAGAAAAATAAGCTAAGTGTTGGTGATGAGTTCATGTGAGGTATGAAGATACGATATGATTTTGCGAGTCCACCACCTATGAGCCTATGAATAAAATAATGAATATAATTATAAGTGAAAAGTGAGTGTGGCAAAACTAAGTGGTGCAAATTGGAGTAAACGAATAACTGTTTGAAAGTGTTTTGAAAATGAATGCATTTAAGGAATCCTACTTGGGAGTAGTGATTTAATATTATTCATAATTTAAAATTAATAATAACATGTAATATAATTGATAAATATTTTGAAATATGATTAATTCTAACAACAATTATTGCTTGGACATTCTTGCATAACTAGAGATACAAAAAAGTAGAATTTAGTTCCTACATGAGAACTAGATACATGGAGGATGCTCAAGTATTTTACAACCATGAAGAAGAAACTGGAGGTCTGCATACTATCATGGGGAATGTTGAGACTGAGTATAATGGGGGAAGAGACAGGAAAGGGCCTGTAACTATTAGAATCCTTCAAAAATAAGTGAAGAGCTATAGGGTCGATAATGAGAGGATCATAAAGGCCCAATAAGAGATACATCAAAACCTAAATATGTTATAGAAGCAAGCTAACAAGGACTCTAGCACCAAGCGAGTATCTAGTGCTAGAAAAGTATCATCATCAAGATCCCATAGCAAATAAGATGATCATGGGAATTATAGGTAGTCAAGAAACATGAGCAGACGCCATGATTCTCCAGGGCATTCCACCAGAAGAACTCATGCAAGTTAAGGTCCAGGGAGAAATCCAAGCATGTCTCATGTTTAGAGGAAAATGAGAAGACCTGAGTCAGACATCTTGCAAGGTGAAATTAGGAATATTAAGCCACCAAATTTCAATGGTGAGCACAATAAAAGAGAATATGTTGAGGCCTGGTTTTTGCGAATGAAGAAATATTTCTAGTTACATGATTAGCCATCCCAGGTAGAAGCTATAATTGCCACCTACCACTTGCAAGGAAAGGCAACCATGTGGTGGGATAACATTAAGAAAACCAAGAACCTTGATGAGAGAATAATCTCATGGAGGTAGCTCTAGGGATATTTCCAAGATAAATATTTGTCCAAGCATTACTGTGAAAGAAAGATGAAAGATTTCTTTGAACTCAAGTTGGGAACCATGACAATGGAGGAATATAAGAAGGGTTTCTTTGAATTGTTGAAGTATGTTGACTTCATCAAGGATGATAAAGTCAAAATAAAAAGGTTTCAAAGTGGATTACCCTCTTTCTATAGTGATAATATTCAATATGATAACACCAAAACCTTGGAGGAAGCCATAAGGAGAGAAAGGCATCTGTATGAGCAGAGAAAAGGAAGACCAATTTTCCAATAATGTTGGAATGGAAAGAGGAAGGATAAGAAGGATAAAAGGAAGAAGGTTTTTAAGCCACCCTTTTTCAAGAATAATTTCCAAAAAAATAAACATGGTCAAGTAACACAAAATGAACACAAGACTGTAGATTCATTTCGAAAAAGGCCAAGCCAACAACTGGTGCAATTTTGGGAATGTAAAGGAAATCATCTATATAGGGATTTACCTCAAAAAGGAGAAAGAATGAGGACTGGCCACAACATTCAAGAGGTTGCAACAATGGAATACATGGGAAGAAGCATGCAAAGGATTAATTCATCATTGGATAACAAGCAAGCTGAATATCAATCTCCCATGATTGAAGTGGAAGGTAAGGTCAATAATGATCCCATAGAAATTTTAATTGATTTTGGAGCTAGCCATAGTTACATAAATGCTAACATTGTTGAAATATTTCACTTGCAAAGAAGTAATCATAAGAAATCTTAGTTACTATAGTTAGATATGGGGGCTAAGAGGAAAATCAACGAGTTGGTTAAATATTGTCTGATAGACATGAATGGACTCAATACAAATGTGGATGTAAACATCATACCATTGGGTTCATGTGATTGTCTAATTGGCATGTATTGGTTAGAAAACCGTCATGTTGTCCTAGACTATTAAAACAAGACAATCACGTGTGTTGATGAGGAAGGGAAGTAAGGAAAGATTCAAGGTATTCCAAGAGTTGTAGTTGTTAGAGAGATTTTATCTATGCAGTTGAAGAAGAACTTCAGGAAAGGATTTCATATGTTTTGAGACCATATGGAGGAGGTAGCCAAAGATAAAGTGGCAATCATGGAAGACCATCTAGTTTTGAGGGATTTTCAAGATGTTTTTAGAGAAATTTTGGGACCACCACCAAAAAGAGACATTGATTTCTCTATTTATTTGGTGTCAGGAGCTACCCCAATGTCTAAGACACCTTACAAAATGGGCACACCAGAACTAAAAGAGATGTAGATGCAACTTGAATAAATTTTGAAGAAGGGGTACATATTCCCAAGTGTGTAACCTTGGGGAGCTCGGGTTTTTTTTGTGAAGAAGAAGGATGGAACCTTAAGGTTGTTTATTGATTTTAGGAAACTTAATAAGGTTACCATAAAGAATAAGTATCATTTACCAAGACTTGATGATTTGTTTAACCAGATAAAAGGTGCACGGATATTTTCGAACATTGACTTGAGATCAGGATATCATCAAGTAAAAATAAAGGAAGAAGACATCAGCAAGACAACATTCATAACAAGATATGGGAATTATGAATTCATGGTAGTGCCATTTTGGCTATCAAATTCCACAATGGTCTTTATGTGTTTGATTAATGGAGTGTCCAGGGAGTACCTAGACAATTTTGTAATTATGTCCGTAAATGATATCCTCATATATTATAAATTAGAAGAGGAACATGAGAAACATTTAAGAATGGTGTTGCAAGTTTTAAGAGAGAATAAATTGTATGCTAAGTTAAGTAAGTGCATATTTTACCAAAAGAAGATTCACTACTTGGGGCATATAATTTGAGCATCACAGATAAAAGTTGAGCCTGAGAAGATAGAGGCCATTAGAGGAGGGCCAATGCCAAAGAATGTGACAGAGGTCATATCATTCATGGGTATTTATGATTATTAATGAAGATTCATAAAAGGGTTCTCAAGAATTGCAAGTCCATTCACTTCTTTGCAAAATAAGGGAGTGAAATTTGAATGGACTTCCAAGTGTGAAGAGATTTTTCAATAGTTGAAGGAAATATTGGCAAGTGCATCAATATTTAAGATTGCATATCCAAATGAATATGTTGGTGTTTGCACTGATGCATGAAGGATGGAATCAATGGAGTTCTCATTCAAAGGGACCATGTGGGATGCTACGAGTCCGGAAAATTAAAAGAGCATGAGATGAATTATGCTACACATGAATTGGAGTTAGCAACAATTGTATATGCATTGAAAATGTGGAGGCATTACCTTAATGGTAAGAAGTTAAAACTAAGTACAAACCACTTTGGTATGAATCATTTGTTTGGATGACCAACACTAAATGCCAGACAAACTAGGTGGCTGGAATTTCTGAGTGAATATGACTTCAAAATTAAGCATATAAAAGGAAAATAAAATCAAGTAGTTGATGCAATCAACGAGAGAACTCATGAAGGGCATATGGAAGCCATCAACATGTGTAGGACATATTTAAAACATTAAATTATTGTAGAAGTGAATTCAGATCAACAATATGTGAAAATAAAAGAAACATTACAACAAGGTAATTTTCAGTAGAATTTTAATTTTTATGAGCTGAAATAAGATGGAATTCTTATGTACAATGGAAAAGTATACATGTCGAATTCCAATGAGCTGAAAAATACAGTTCTAAAGGAAATGCACAATGTGCCATATGCCAGGAACCCAGGATATTAGAAGACAATTCAGTTGTGAGAAGCCAATACTTTTGGTCGGGGATGAAGAAAGAAGTGGCTAATTACATAGTCAAATGCCAAGATTGCCAAAAGGTTAATACCAAGAATAGACATCCAACATGTTTTATACAACCATTTGCCATTCCAGAATGGAAGTTGGAAGTAGTTACAATTGATTTTATTACTAAGCTACCCAGAACAATGAAGCAACATGACTCCATCATGGTGGTGGTGGATAAATTGACTAAAGAAACACATTTTATTCCAGTAAAGACTACAAGTAAGAAAGAAAATATTCTAGATATTTTCCTAAAGGAAGTTGTTAGGATACATGGAGTGACTAAGAAAATAGTTTCATTTAGAGATCCAAATTTTACTTCGATTTTTGGGAAAGTTTTTTTCAAAGGATTTGGAACAAATCTAAATCTTAGTACAATGTATCATCCAAAGTGAGATGGGAAAATAGAAAGGACTAATAGGATGATTGAGGACATGCTTAAAATGTATGTAATGGATCAACCATCAAAGTGGGAAGATTATATTCATTTAGTTAAATTTTTCTACAATAGTGGGTATCAGACCTTATTGAGGATGAGTCTGTTTGAAGCATTGTATGGAAGAAAATGTAACACTCCTGTGAGTTGGGATAGTCTAGAAGATAGAGTAGTTGTTTGGATAGAGTTGTTAAAATAAATGAAAGAGAAGATGGAAAAGATAAAGAAGAATTTAAAGGCTACCCAGGAAAGGCAGAAAATTTATGCAGACAATAACAAAGTTTTCAGAGATTTTAAAGTGGGAAAACATGTGTTTTTAAAAGTGAAGGAAAAGAGAATTTTGCTAAGATTAGGAAGCTGCCTGAAGTTGGAAGCAAGATATTGTGGGCCTTTTGAAATATTAGAAAATATAGGGCCAGTTGCATACATGTTAGCTTTTCCTGCATCCATGAGAGTGCATAATGTATTTCATGTGTCATTGTTAAATAAATATGTGCTTGATAATAACCACATAATTGATTGGAATGTGATCTAGGTGGAGCACGGAGGGGATTTGCTGGTGGAACCAGTACATATCATGGAATAGAAATTCAAAGTAATCAGAAACAAAGACATAGGGGTTGTAAAGGTTCAATGGACCTACTATGGTCTCGAATATGCTATATGGGAGCATGAAGAAAACATGTGGGAAGAGTACCGGTGATTTTTTTACAATTTTGAAGAAGGCAAAATGCAAGACTCCATTTTGGAAAGATAGAGTTTTGGAACCACATCTAAGAGTATTAGAAAATTTCTTTGGGGACCTTCATAATTGAATGGCTCATTCCTTAGGTTAACCCTGATAAACGAATGGTGCAGTGCTTGGGAAGGTGAGTTGATAGGAACATGAGATTGATGGTTGGAACTGCTGCTAGAGTTGTTAAATTGTAGAAATTTCATTTCTAAGTATTGTGATGTAAATTTGCATATGCACATATGTATATGTATAATGGAATAGAGTTCACCGAGGATGACACATAAATTGTAGGGGAGGGATAATGTAACATCCCATTATAATCCCCAATTTAATTAATGCTTATGTGGATATAATGTGTTGCTATGGACAAGCAATGTAATATGTGAACTGTATTTCAATGTTTTAATAGTAAAATGTGATGCCTACTACTAAAGGAGACATGGAAAAGAGATGGGGGATGAATGAATCCAGAAGAGAGGTAAGTGTCTAGGATAATGGAGAAGAGGGGGTCAAAGGGGTAAATACACATGTATATTAATTTAACCCATTTTTCCTAAACTTGTGTATTATATACGAACCTTCCCATTTCTAATTGAGTGTTCCCAAAGATAATAATTGAATACATGTAAGAGGGTGGGTGTGAGTGGTCACATCACAGAGTTATTTGGCACATGGGGGTTGAGTACAATCAACATGGAGAAGAGGGTGTGTAACATCCCCAACATCCCACTAGGCTATGCCACCTAATGTTTTTCAAAATGTATGCAAATTAAAACATATACACACAAAAAATCTTGCAGAAGTTTATATATAAAACTTAAAACAAAAAAATGCATTCTATAAATGCACATATTCATACAAAAATAACAGTAACATATATATGCAACATAGACAGGTTGTACCCATAAATATAAAGACAGGTATAAACCACACACAGGAAAAACCCATAACAATAAACACATAACTAATAATGAAGCATATAAATTACCACACAATTGACACTTATCTTGGTAAAAATATCACCAAATGCATACAGACCTTCCACGAACCTCCCAGTATTATGGCACACTGCTCATCACTCTCAGTACTAGGTCACCCCCGAGCTGGGACTAAACTCCACCCAGGTAAAGGGGTTCCTAACCAGGATGATGTATCTCAGACAACAGGAAATACATTTTCACTCGTGCCTAATCAAACTAACAACTTATATTCCCTCATTCCCCACATTCCTAACCCACCCTAGGAAGTGTTTCCCTTCTCTGCTCAATAGTCCTTCGTCTACCCCACTTCCTTTCCAAGGCTTCAACAACAAGCCATATAGGAAGTCTCAAAGACCTATAGTTGTAGTTTAGCACCTTCGAGAATCAATTCCAAACAATTCTCTCACCTTGGGAGATTTCTCATGGGCATGACAACCTGCCTCTTCCATATCCCATGGGCATGACAACCCGCTTCTTCAGTCCAACTCCTGAGATAACCAGGTACATGTACAGGTATAGGTACGAGTATGGTACAAATATAGGTACAAGGAGGTACGAAGGACAACTGAACGAATGAGTGAATGATGATGGAATGAATGAATGAATGGAAAATGCACTAAGTCCAAGCTATATATATGCATGTTACCAACTTGACACTTTTCATGTTGAGAAGCACCCTTTCCCACTTGTTCCCAACCTTATAACTTAGGATAAAATAATTATCCATACTTGTTGATGGGCAAAATTGACCGTCCGTCAACTGGGAGAGTGGAACCAGTCTGGCGTTGTCTAAATAACCCAAGCCGTTTGGAATGGACCACCCTGACGAGTTTAACAGCTCCGTTGGCCACTCTAAGGTCTCCTAGGAAAACCAAAGAGAGAATTTATCTGAGCTAAGTAACCTAACTAAAGTAAATAAAACCAACTAAACTATAACTAAATACAAGAAACTAACTAAAATAAAGGAAACTAGAAACTAATAAAACAAAGAAAAGGAACTAATAAACTAGATACTATTTATTCTATACAATCCACTAATTACTATTGTAATAACTCAAATCAACTATCTAATTATCATCTACAATATTTCTTATTCACAAATGTACACTATGAACAACCTACAGATTTGATTAAAACCTGCAAAAATCATGTGCATTCTGCCCTAAGACAACCAAGAATCTCTTTTTTGATTTTTATATTTTATGAAGAGGAAACAAAAATTACTGAAATTAAACAATCTAATATATTTACTGAAATTAAACAATCTAATATAAATCTAACTAAGATTATATCTAAATTAAACTACTTAATCAAAACAATAAACAATGTACTAGTTGACCTGGAAACGCTCCAAGTCTTCCCTGTGTATGATGAATTCTTAAGATGGCTGGAGGAAGAAATTCACACCATTTAGTCCTTAAGATTTTTTGAAACGATCAGCTATGCTGCTTCTTGAAGTATGTTACAGGACCAGCAAGACATAAAAGAAAATCATACAATCTTATGATTATAAATTCCTGCAATAAGGGAAGCCTATTATGCAGAAAACTTATATATTACAATTCAATTTATGAAGAAGATAAAACTATCATTCACAAACTGAACTAACAACTGTTATTTCTTTTATCTATTTGGAAGAAACAAAATATGGATAACAGTAATAATATTATATCATTTGCATTTGATTTAGATAGCAAAAGTAATACTAAACCATAAACAAGATGATATACAAAACATGGAACAAAGTGTCGATATATTGAAAAACAAAAGCTATGACAAAACACCAATTCTGCTCCAGTCTGAATCAAAACTCCATATCCTTGTTCTCCCACGAATGAGGATCCCATTATTACAAAAATCATAGGTATATATAGGTCTTTTCACAAGGTAAAACTTCCTTGTGAATAATAGCAAATTGTTTTACAAAATCTGGGAAGATATTCCCAAAATGTGAAACAAACTTAACAACCTAAGACAAAACCAAATCTAAAATATCTCCTAAGCTGTTACAGCATGCCCATTTGATCACTCCAATTTGTATGTACCTGAAAGAAGGCAAAAATAAACAAGTTTAAAAGATATTTTGTTAATAAAATGGTAAAAATCTGATCCTGTAGACTAGCTACAGAATCAGTTGATTCTGTAGCTGGTCTAATTTAAGAACAGACATGTTTTATGTCAATTAAAACTAACAGAAATATATTCAAATCATAAAAACAAATATTTAATTACTAATTAAAAACAAGCAAATCACCTACATCATAATAAACCAAAACTATTATGCTAATTTAGAACAAACGAAATCTTAATTTAATCTATTTCAATCAAAACAAAAATCAAATAAATCTTTGCAACAAAATCCACCCATATAGAGGCAAAAATCCTACATCCATTTGTTTTTCATAATAAATCCATTTAGAATTGAGTGTAGTGAATTAAAGATGAAAAATCTTGCCACCAAATCCAAAGCATACACCAGCAGCTTCAGCAGGGCGATTAGATTGAAATCACACCACTCCTAAAGATAGCAGCAGCACTAATTGCCCACCTATAGTGCTTTAAAAGAGAGATCTGCTCATATAATAGTCTGAGCAATTTCTGCCAAAAGCACCAATGATGGCCACAAGCCATGGCTCAAATTAATTAGCAAGTGGCCATGACTGTCCAAAACCTGGTAGACAAAGCTTTCAGAAGCAGCCACTGCCCCTGACATTGCCCTGTCATTCCATGCTTCTCTTGCGTATGTATTGTCTTTGTTTCCTCTTGTTGGTATTCTTTAAAAAAAAACCCTTGATCCATATCCATCAACATTATTCTTGCATTACATTTCTATCCCCTGTTTGGTAATCACAATGGGTTCAATATCTGACCCATTTGGTGGGCTGTCAAGATCTATATTACTGGCATGATCCAAACCAAAAATGTTAATTTGAATAAAACAACACTACTCACAGTCTCCACTAGGGGTATGATCGAAACCATTCCACTCCACGCTTAATCAAAAACCACTGCACTCCACGCTTTCATAAGCAGAAATCTGAGTGCAAGATCCACCATTATCATCTTCTTCATTCTCAAAATCGGCAAATTGCTTTGTTCAATCAATTACAACGATTTTAGAGACAGATCCATTCCCAAGGGTTTCTGAAACAATGTTGTGTGCTTCTTTCATTTCACTTTTGTGACCGGAATCAAACTTTAATGATGATCCACTTGGTAGATCAACAAATTATTTTTGAATACCCTATTGTAGATTCATTGTTCATTTTTCTAGAAACAGAGTAATCTACTGCTTGAAACCCATGAGAGTTACCAGGTTTTATCTTGTCTCTAATATGTCTTCCTCGATTGCAAATGTTCTGTAAGATTATTTCGAAGTCTTCCTCATCTAGGAGCATCATAGCCATAAAATGCCTCCAAGTTTTCTCAGGTGTGAACTTGTCCAAATTATCACACCTTTCCCCGATATATTTGATAGGACCATCCAGCCATCTAATCTTTCTCGAATTTCGGTGGTCATCAAACCAATACCTCAGCTAACTGTTCTAAGCTTGTATTTCACACCTCAGAACAACAATTTCCTTTGTTTTCCATATGTATGATCTTCAAATATGTCAAAGATCTCCCGACCATGTAAGAATTTTTCTTTAGTCAATCTTTTGTATTGATTTGCCTCTAGACGCCCAGCAGTTTGTATCCTGGAAAGAGATTAAACATCCCTTTCTTTGCTGCTATATAATCAAGATTTGTATACTTCCCAGTCAAAGCCCCATTAGCCGATGGAGAATATGCTAATAGATCAACATTATAATTTTGAGGCTTGTACACCTCCATCAGATCAATCTTCAAAATGACACCATACTAGCAAACTGTAACTATTTTGTATACTGATGATCTTTGGTAAACCTTCCAAAGATTAAAAAGATTAACAAACTCCATACTTCATCAGATGTTTCATTATAAACACCAATATACCGTACCTTTCCTTCTTGAATAATCTCTCGAAATGCCTTCAATTGCTCAATCAATGGCACATTTTCTCTCCAATTTGAAGGATCATATGAGAACTGGCCAAAAAGTGGCACATAACGATCAGTCCAATGGATTTGCAGCGACTCAATGTAATCTGTGCCAATACGCTTTAAGCTCTTATTCTTTGCATTATCACTTAGGTAGTTGGATTGTGTTTACTTTGAGGCCAAAAAATCATTGACAATGTCTCAAATCAACCGTGTCATGAGGGAATTCTCAACAACACCTATATGATAAATGCCCAACTCTAAAAAATTGGCGTGATCTGCGTGTTGTGCGATTTATGATTGGAGGTCGAGGATAATTGCATAACCCTATATTCTACTTATATCTCTCACCTGACGGTAATAAGAGAATTCAATTTCTATGTCTCCGTGATCGCCCAAGGAAACCATGAATCCTCAACCCTGCTAGTGCATCATTTTGGGTTTATATCTAGGCCGACTTATTACATGAAGTTTTCAAATCCAGCCTCTAAACTCGCACAACCCTCCAAAAAAAAAATACAGATGGGAAACCCCAGAAATGCCAGAAACTTTCAAATGTCGTATAAATATAAAGAGGTACCAGATCTTAATTTCTTCCTCTTCATGCACCAAATCTAGCTCCAAAAATGTCAAAACATATAAAAAATGACCAAAGTTACCTGTGTACGATTTACGAATCTAAGGAAGCCATCATATTAGCGAGCATGAGTGTGGAAGGTGAGGAATAGCTTAATTTTTGGTAAGGAGGCCGGTGTTAAGGGAGGTTACTTCTGCCAGGCATAAAAGTTATTTCCAGTAGTTCCACCACCGACGCTCATAGCTGTTATATCCCCTATAATACAGCTCAACAATTATATCAATTGGTCAACCAATGAACAATAGTAAGTGCATGCTCAACAAATGTTATACCAAAGTTTTTGATCTACCAGGAATCGAATTGGAATCAATACCAAACTCAACTATGCACTAATGTAACCACCAATATCCATAGTTGTAACTAATGTGTCAGCATATGAAAACAACATATCAATAGTTACAAAATAGCCATAGGGAATTATAATATTAAAAAGATATGTATGAATTTCCATATACCTTGCGAAACCAAAGGTTGAGTAGGCCAAATGAGAAGACAATCCAAATATTAATGCATTGTAAATTCAATGAAATCCAATCACACAATCGCATATTAGAATGTCCAATGAGTATACCAATGACGCGAAAGTGTTACACCATAATGTTCAAACATCCGACATGTAGTTCAAAACCCAAAATCAAGGACATTCGCCAATCAAACGCTTAACCAAGGTGTCAAATTGATATTGCATAAAATTGATATGCCAAGAGCTATGATATGATTTCAACACAAGGATCACATAAGATAAATATTGACCCCCATGCAATTTAATGAATCAATGTTTAGGTAAGTCATAAAATGCGAATCCAAAGCCTAAATATCTTCAATAAAATCGAGTTATATAATACACTTGGCATGAAAACCGACCAAAGGATATTGCCGATCATGTAAAGATCAATAAAAAGATAGGCACAATATGCATAATGACACAAAGATATTGGCAGTTCAGATAATGATCTAAATGACCTCTAGCAGCAGGAAATCTTCATTCTACACTGCGGAAGACTTAATAAGGTAGGCGTATGTGAAATGGCGCAAAGAATAAAAGCGTCGCTCATTTGAAAATTGCGACGAAAAAATCAATGTTTGTGAAACATTGGTGTAGGCAGTTTATGAGACAATGAAAAATGTGAATTAGCTGCCAAAAATGGTAATACACACTGGAAGAAGCAGTTATGTCTATGAAAAGAAACATATCCAGATTAGGACATCCAAGAAAAATTTCAACCAAAACAACAAACGTAAAATTGTACAAACATCATCATTCACCATCTTTTCCCAGCAGTGTTTTAAAAAGATGCAAACCAAGAACAGTCTTTAAGGTCAGCAAGTCATGATTTTTATGATAAAAATCTTCAATACCGCTACATGGCCATCGCTGCCGCAGGGCCCATAGCCCTCGTATTAAGCCGCTACTTAACCCACTCATCGCCTCAGATCCCTCGCCAAGAACTTAGATTAGAATAAAGACATTAAAGTGTTTCTTTATATTTTATTCTTCATGTACCCAACATTTCACAAGCCGCCAGGCTCGCTCAAGACTCCTACCGTTGTCTTCGTGCCATGCTTTATTTCTATTCGCTACCACCCCAGTTAGTATCCCTAAGAAGCTTAGCAAACACTTCCCATTTTATTAATATTTTTATTTTGTTTTTCTTTTATGGATAGTCAAAGGGTGATTAATCAGAAATCTTGATGTTTTATCGGTTTCTTAGACCTCATCATATTTTTTTGGTAATCGTCCTTGATTCATCTCCGCAACAAGTTTTATTTCTAAACAACTTGCTTAGATAGGGAGACATCCTTTGAGTCGTCTCCACTTTAAAGGACAAGGAGTAAAAGATAAAGATGATCAACATGACATACTTCACTCAGAGATTGAAATCGTAAACTTCTTTCAAACAAAATTTTCCAACATCATTTTCATTTTTTTTTAAATATTTCATTTTTGTTTGTACAAATTTTTCAGAATTTATTTTAGCGAAGAGATTTTTCTTATGTTCTTTGTCTGAATTGCTTGGTGATGTAGGTAGGTGTATTTCAAAAAGCAAAAAATGGTAAGCATAAGGAGAAATCCAAACACACCAAAGAAGAAAAAATTGAAAGCAAAGAAATCCAAACTAAAACAAAAACCAAATATGTAATGTATGGGTGCATCCGAAACCCTCATGCAACAAATCCCTTAGGAAACTGAAGAAAGTAGGAAAATCCCGAATGATGGAAAAGCAGTCCTCCTCATTCCGGCGAAATTTTGGTCAGGTTGATTTAGTTTTATTTGGCCTTTACTTCATTTAAGATTTTCATGACGATATCGCATTTTTGAAGATAAACGTTCAAATAGAAGTAAAGAGAAAAGGATCAAGGGGACTTCCCACAACTGCATTATGGTTTTCATGGTGTTTCCACTTGCGCTCATGATCAGACATTTATTAAAAACAAAACTAGTGAGAAATCAACCGAAAGAAAAACATTTTCCTCAAACTCACTCCTAACTTTTAAATCAGACTAATGCGCTACGTGAAGTCATGTTTCCAATGTAGCCATCGGAGTAACTCTAATCCTGCAATGAAAACAAGATCAAGCATTATAAAAAAGAATGGTAATATATCAACAAATGACAGAAACATATCACGCTTACCTTCATAATCAACATCTAAAAACAAAGTAAGCATGATCTTACCATTTCCTCAGATATTCTTGTTGTACGAATCCTCCAGCCATTGTGCAATCTTGTCATGATAGGGGTCATAATGGCATAGGCGAGTGTAAGTAGTTTTGAAAAATTTGTCAGGATGATGAGGAAATGGAATAACCATCAGCCGAGGCTGAAATGCCCCATCCTCCTGACAATTATCTAAGTACTCATTAATTTCTTCACATGGAGGATCTAAAAGAAATATGTCATGCCTACTTCCAAGATACTTGGGTAAAAAGAAAGCAAGCTCAACTTTGTCTTTATGGTGAAATTTTTTCATATATGAATATTCAAGCCATCCTAAGATCCTATCACAAAAATGGGGATGCAAACCATGACTTTGATGAAATGAATATATCAATGGGCAACTCATCATAGGAGGATTTATGCAATCAATTGGATCATTGGTTTGAATGCTTCCTTCGTTGAGATCGATCATTTCAAAATGTGAAGCATAAACATCAAGATTCGAGCTAATT
>SNQJ01S0007986.1:95008-146316 GCA_010110895.2 Picea sitchensis | reverse complement strand
CATAAGTATATATAGGTCTTTTCACAAGGTAAAACTTCCTTGTGAATAATAGCAAATTGTTTTACAAAATCTGGGAAGATATTCCCAAAATCTGATTCAAACTTAACAACCTAAGACAAAACCAAATCTAAAATATCTCCTAAGTTGTTACAGCATGCCCATTTGATCACTCCAATTCGTATGTACCTGAAAGAAGGAAAAAATAAACAAGTTTAAAAGATATTTTGTTAATAAAATGGTAAAAATCTGATCCTGTAGACTAGCTACAGAATCAGCTGATTCTGTAGCTGGTCTAATTTAAGAACAGACCTGTTTTAAGTCAATTAAAACTAATAGAAATATATTCAAATCATAAAAACAAATATTTAATTACTAATTAAAAACAAGCAAATCACCTACATCATAACAAACCAAAACTGTTATGCTAATTTAGAACAAACAAAATCTTAATTTAATCTATTTCAATCAAAACAAAAATCAAATAAATCTTTGCAACAAAATCCATCCATATAGAGGCAAAAATCCTACATCCATTTGTTTTGCATAATAAATCCATTTAGAATTGAGTGTAGGAAATTAAAGATGAAAAATCTTGCCACCAAATCCAAAGCATACACCAGCAGCTTTAGCAGGGCGATTAGATTGAAATCACACCACTACTGAAGATAGCAGCAGCACTAATTTCCCACCTACAATGCCTTAAAAGAAAGATCTGCTCATATAATAGTCTGAGCAATTTCTGCCAAAAGCACCAAGGATGGCCACAAGCCATGGCTCAAAGTAATCAGCAAGTGGCCATGACTGTCCAAAACCTGGTAGACAAAGCTTTCAGAGGCAGCCACTGCCTCTGACATTGCCCTGTCATTTCATGCTTCTCTTGCGTATGTATTGTCTTTGTTTCCTCTTGTTGGTATTATTTAAAAAAAACCCTTGATCCATATCCATCAACATTATTCTTGCATTACATTTCTATCCCCTGTCTGGTAATCACATTGGGTTCAATATCTGACCCATTTGGTGGGCTGTCAAGATCTATATTACTGGCATGATCCAAACCAAAAATGTTAATTTGAATAAAACAACACTACTCACAGTCTCCACTAGGGGTATGATCGAAACCATTGCACTCCACGCTTTCATAAGCAGAAATCTGAGTGCAAGATCCACCATTATCATCTTCTTCATTCTTAAAATTGGCAAATTGCTTTGTTCAATCAATTACAACGATTTTAGAGAGAGATCCATTCCTAAGGGTTCCTGAAACAATGTTGTGTGCTTCTTTCATTTCACTTTTGTGACCGGAATCAAACTTTAATGATGATCCACTTGGTAGTTCAGAAGATTCTTTTTTGAATACCCTATTGTAGATTCTTTGTTCATTTTTATGGAAACAGAGTAATCTCCTGCTTGAAACCCATGAGAGTTACCTGAGGTTTTATCTTGTCTCTGCAATATGTCTCTGGATTGCAAATGTTCGGCATTATTTTGAGTCTTCCGATCAAGAGCATCATAGCCATAAAATCCCTCCAAGTTTTCTGTGCAGGAACATGTCCAGCTATCACAATCTTCCTCTCTGATATTTGGATAGGACCGTCTAGGCCATCTAATCTTTCTGATTTCAAGGTCATCAAAACCAATACTCAACAATATGTGTCTGTAAGCTTGTATTTCACACTCAGGAACAACAATTTCCTCGTCTTTCCTATGTATGAGATCTTCAAAATATGTCAAAGATTCCCGATCATGAGCAAGTTTTCTTTAGCCAATCTTTTGTATTGATTTGTCTCTAGATGCACAACAGCTTGTATCCTGGAAAGAGATTAAACCTCCCTTTCTTTGCTGGTATATAATCTGGATTTGTACACTTCCCAGTCAAAGCCCCATCAGCCGATGGAGAATATGCTAATAGATCAACATTAGAATTTTGGGGCCTGTACACCTCCATCAGATCAATCTTCAAAATGACACCGTACTAGCAGACTGTAACTGTTTTGTATACTGATGATATTTGGTAAACCTTCCAGCTTTGTAGCATTAACAAACTCCATACTTCATCAGATGTTTCATTATAAACACCAATATACCGTACCTTTCCTTCTTGAATAATCTCTCGAAATGCCTTCAATTGCTCAATCAATGGCACATTTTCTCTCCAATTTGAAGGATCATATGAGAACTCGCCCAAAAGTGGCACATAACGATCAGTCCAATGGATTTGCAGCGACTCAATGTAATCTGTGCCAATACGCTTTAAGCTCTTATTCTTTGCATTATCACGCAGGTAGTTGGATTGTGTTTACTTCTTGAGGCCACAAAATCATTGACAATGTCTCAAATCAACCGGATCATGAGGGAATTCTCAACAACACCTATACGTTCAATGCCTAACTCTGAAAAATTGGCGTGATCTGCGTGTTGTGCGATTCATGATTGGAGGTCGAGGATAATTGCATAACCCTATATTCCCACTTATATTCTTCTCACCCGATTCGCACAAGAGAATTCAATTTCTCTATGCCCTCCAGATCGTCCAAGGAAACCACAAACTCTCAACCCGGTTGCAGATCATTTTGAGTTTATATCCAGGCTAACTTATTACATGAAGTTTTCAATCCATTCTCTAAACTCTCACAGTCCTCCAAAGAACATTAAAAGTATAGATGGGAAACCCTAGAAATGCCAGAAGCTCTCAAAGGTCGTAGAGGTATCCAGATCTTAATTTCTTCCTCTTCATGCACCAAATCTAGCTCCGAAAATGTCAAACCATATAAAAAAAATGACCAAATTTACCTCTGTACAATTTGCGAATCTAAGGAAACCATCATATTAGCAAGCATGAGCGTGGCAAGTGAGGAATAGCTTAATTCCTGGTAAGGAGGCCAGTGTTAAGGGAGGTTACTTCTGCCAGGCATAAAAGTTATTTCCAGTAGTTCCACCGCCGACGTTCATAGCTGTTATATCCCCTATAACACAGCTCAACAATTATATCAATTGGTCAACCAATGAACAATAGTAAGTGCATGCGCAATAAATGTTATTCCAAAGTTTTTGATCTACCAATAGTCGAATGGAAATCAATACCAAACTCAACTATGCGCCAATGTAACCACCGATATCCATAGCTTAACCAATGTGTCGATATATGAAAACAACCTATCAATAGTTACAAAAATAGCCATAGGCATTATATTAAAAAGATATGTATGAATTTCCATATACCTTATGAAACCAAAGGTTGAGTAGGCCAAATGAGAAGCCAATCCAAATATTAATGCATTGCAAATTCAATGAAATCCAATCACACAATCGACATAAGAATGTCCAATGAGTATACCAATGCATGCGAGTGTTATACCATAATTTTCAAACATCCGACATGAAGCTCAAAACCCAAAATCATGTATTCGCCAATCAAATGTTTAACGAAGGTGTCAAATTGATATTGCATAAAATTGATATGCCAAGAGCTATGATAAGGATTAACAATAAGGATCACATAAGATAAATCTTGACCCCCATGCAATTCAATGAATCAATGTTTAGGCAAGTCATAAAATGCGAATCCAAAGGCTAAATATCTTCAATAAAACCGAGTTATATAATCCATCGAAGTATGAAAAACCGATCAAAGTATATTGCCGATCATGTAAAGATCAATAAAAAGATAGGCGCAATATGCATAATGACACAAAAGATATTGGCAGTTGAGATAATGATCGAAATGTGACCTCGAAAGGAGAAATCTTCATGCTTACACTCATGAAGACTTAGCGAAGGTAGGCGTGCGGAAAGGCGCAGAGAATAAAATCGTCGTTCTTTTGAAAATTGCGACGAAAAAATCAATGTTTGTGAAAAATTGGTGTAGGCAGCTTATGAGACAATGAAAAATGTGAATTGGCTGCCAACAATACTTTATACTTTAGGGAATACTAATATAATATTCCTTTTTGGATTAAACTCCCTATCTTATCCCTTTTCCTTAAATTTTATCCCCACCCCTTTCCCTAAATAGAGGAGTTTAGTCCCCCATACTCTTTTATCGTGGTCGGTCTACATGCAACTATGTATTATATTAATGATGAGACATATACAAAAATATGCTCACTGGCCTTTAGCATATAGGCTCTCTAGTCTAATTCAACACATAAGCCTCCTATCTTATAATGATTGGATCACTAGCCTATAAAACACAACTTATACACAAAGGCTCTCTGTCCTCAAAATCGTGTGCACTTAAGTTTGTTACGCATGGTATCCTAGAATGTGCACACTTCATCATTTTAGTGCGTAGTACATGTGCGCACTATACCATGGAAGGTGCATACAAAATGATATCAAACAACTCACCAGCTTAAGTACATTTTCATTTACATTTACAGTTGGGGTTTGTCCTAGGGGTATTACAATCCGCTCCCCTTATTTATGCACTGTCCTCAGTGCATTATGTACACATGCAACCATAATTTTAAAAATCCTCAAAAATATGTGGGCATTATGCCTGCATATCATCTTCATGATCCCAAGCTGTGTCCTCAGGACCGTAGCAGGTCCATTGGACCTTTACAAGCCCTATGGATCGATTCCAAAGATGTTTGATTTTTCAGTCTAGAACACTTACCGAATGTAATTGGAAAGTGCCTTCTTGCTTCACATGAATCACATTCCAATCAATAACATGATTAGCATCAGGTATATATTTCTTAAGCAATGATACATGAAATACAATATGAATGGTCATTGATGTAGGCAAGGCAAGCATGCATGCTATAGGCCCAATCCTCTCTATGATTTCAAATGGCCCATAATAATGAGCTACCAACTTTGAACAATTTCCCAACTTCATGGAATTTCTGTTGGCCTTCACTTTCAAGAATACATGGTCCCCCACTTTAAATTTCTTGTGAGTTTTTCCCTTATCATCATAGCTTTTCTTCCTGTCTTGGGCAACCTTTAAATTTTGTTTTATTTTCAACATTTTCTCCTCCATTTCCTTGAGTAAATCTGGCCCAACCACTGCTCTATCTGATGGATTATGCCAGCTTATCGATGTGTTGCACCTTCTTCCATAAAGTTCCTCAAATGGGCTCATATTTAGACATGCTTGGTACCCATTGTTATAAGAAAACTCTACTAAATGTAGGTAGTCTTCCCATTTTGATGGCTTATCCATCACATACATTCTCAACATATCCTCAATCACTTGATTCACCCTCTCTGTTTGTCCATCTGATTCTGGATGATAAGTTGTGCTAAAATTCAAATTTGTTCCAAATCCCTTAAATAATCCTTTCCAAAAATTTGATGTAAATTTTGGATTTATGTCAGACACAATTGTCTTGGGTATACCATGTAATTGAGCAATTTATCTCATATAAACATCAACAATGTTGGTTTCCTTGTGAGTGAGCTTTACTGGAATAAAATGGGCAGCTTTAGTAATCTTATCTACCACTACCATGATAAAATCATATTGCTTATTTGTTCTGGGCAATTTGGTGATGAAATCCATTGTTACAACTTCCTATTTCCACTCAGGAATGGGTAATGGTTGTAGCAAACCAGATGGTTGTCTATGATTAGCCTTTACATTTTGACATTCCAAACATTTTGCAATAAAATCATCAACTTCTTTCTTCATGCCTAGCCAATAATATTGTCTCTTGGCACCTGCAATAGTTTTATGATAACCTGGGTGCCCAACATATGGTACTTTATGCATTTCTCTCAATATCATGTTTTTCAATTCTTGGGAATTTGGTACATAAATTCTTTCCCTGTATATGATAATTTCATCATTTTCTAGTTTATAGTCTTCAATTTTCTGTTGCAAAATAGCTTCTTGTAATTTTTCCACTAACTCCTTGTATTGCAAATCTAATTTTGTAGCCTCCAAAACTCTATCATTCAAATCTAATTGGTACATACTAAGTGCATCAACCACCTTGTTCTCTTTCCCTTTGATATGATTTATATCAAAGTCATATTCATTGAGAAATTCTAACCATCTGCTTTTCCTGAAATTCATAGTTGGTTGATCAAATAAATATTTCAGACCATTATGGTCTGTCCTCTTCTCAAACCTTTTCCCCATGAGGTAGTGTCTCCACTTCCTCAAGGCATGCACTAAGGCTGCCAAATACAAATCATGAGTGGCATAGTTCCTTTCATGCTCCTTCAACTTCCTTGATTCATAACATACAACAAACCCATTTAGAATGAGGACTCCACCAAGTCCTTCTTTACATGCATCAGTGCATACAATGAAGTCTTCCTTTGGATACAAAATCCTTAGTATTGGAGAACTTGTTAATAATTGCTTCAAGTGTTGGAAACTCTTTTCACAATCCAATTTCCACTAAAACTTCACACCCTTATTTTGCAAGAAAGTGATTGGGTGTGCAATCTTTGAGAATCCTTCAATAAATCTCCTATAACAGCCTACAAGGCCCATGAATGATCTGACCTCTGTCACATTCTTTTGCACTGACCATCTTTTAATGGCTTCTATCTTCTCAAGATCCATTGTTATCCCATCCTACGAAATTATATGTCCCAAATAATGAATTTGATTCTGATCAAATGAGCACTTTCTCAATTTGGGATACAACTGATGCTCCCTTAGTACTTGTAATACCATCCTCAAGTGTTGTTCATGCTCTTCCTTTGAATTAGAATATATAATAATTTCATCTAAAAATACAATGACAAAATTATCTAAGTATTCTCTGAAAACAACATTCATTAAACACATGAAGAGAACTGGTGCATTTGATAATCCAAAGGGCACAACTGTGAACTCATAATGACCATACCTTGTTCTGAAACAAGTATTGTTGATGTCTTCTTCTTTAATTCTTACTTGATGATAACTTGATCTGAGATAAATCTTGGAGAATAGTGTTGCATCTTTCAACTAATCAATGAGATCATCAATCCTTGGCAAAGAATACTTATTCTTCATAGTTACCTTGTTCAGCTGCCTAAAGTCAATGCAAAGTCTCAATGTTCCATCCTTTTTCTTCACAGATAAAACTGGGGCACCCCAAGGTGATACACTTGGGCATATATACCCCTTCTTCAGGATCTCTCCAAGTTGCATTTGCAACTCCTTCAATTCTGGTGTACTCATCCTATATGAAGTCTTGGATACTGGAGTTGCTCCAAGCATCAAATTTATGGAGAAATCAATGTCTCTTTAAGGGGTTAATCTTCGTATTTCCTTAAACACATATTCAAACTCTTTTAGGACTGCATAATCTTCAATATTTGACACCTTATATTTAGGTGTCTCTTCCATATGTGTTGCAAATATTTGACACCCTTTTTTGTAACATTTCTTCAGCTGCAATGCTGAAATTTCTCTGATGGTTACTGCCCTGGGAATTCACTGCACTATCCTTAGGTTCCCTTCCTCATCCAATCAAGTAAATTCCTTGTTATGACATTCTAGGATAGCATGATGTTGGTCCAACCAATCCATCCCAATTACAAAGTCATAGGAACCTAAAGGCACGATGTTTAAATATGCCCTAGTGTTCAGTCCATTCATGTCCATAAGACATGACTTAACCATCTCATTAACTTTTCTTTTAGCTCTGGTAGCTAGTTGCACCAACCAAGATTTTCCATGCTTGATTCTTGGAAAATGTAAACTTTCCACCATCTTAGGATCTATATAACTATGACTAGATCCTGAATCAATTAAAATAGAAATGGTTTGGTTGTTGATAATACCTTCTAGTTCAACAATATGTGGCTGATACTCTGCTTGCTTGTTGTCCAGGTTTGCATAAATCCTTGGTACACTTATGCCCATGTATTCCACTATTTTAGCTTGTTGTACATTGTGAACAGACCTCATTTTTCACCTCTGTGAGGACAATATCTAAACATATGATCTCCTTTACAACCCCAACATTGAATAGGTGGTTTCCTTGGCCTTTGACCCCCTATCTCCATCATTCATGGCTCTCTGGAAGTTGGTTGTCCCTGGGGACTATTTATGAAGAGTGGTGGCTTAGTCCCCTTCTTCCTCTGATCCATCTTGATTTTATTCTTGTCTTCCCAAGATTTTTGGAAAGTTGGCATTGATTTTTGTTGATCATATAGGCATTTATCTCACCTTATGGTCTCCTCCAATGTTTTGGGATAATCATATTGTATTTTTTCACTGATGAATGATGGAAATACACCCAAATACCTTTGAATATTAATTGTTTCATCCTTTATGAAATAAACATACTTCAGTAGTTCTAAAAATCTTCTTTCATATTCATCTATGGTCATACTCCCAAGATTGATTTCAAAGAAATATTTCATTTTCTTATCATAGTATCTCTTAGTAAAGTATTTCTTTTAAAAATGCTTCTTGAATTCCCTCCGAGTAAAATTTTTCTCTTTAATGTGTTTCACATGCACAAGATGATCCCACCACATGGATGCCTTTCCCTTCAGTTGATAGATGGAAATTATTCCTTCTGCATGAGAAGAATAATTATGCAACTGAAAATACTTTCTCATGCCCAACAACCATGTCTCAGCGTCTTCACCTTTCTCGTGTTGTTGGCCCTCGACCAAGTTTTGGAGATCCTTGGTCAGATTTGACCATTTTGGGACTTCAATAGGCTAGTCGAAGGCGGAGAACAAGTTGAAGCGGATATCACAGGATCTCGATCCCTTATTTAGGGGTTTTTGGGTTTTTGGGTTTATGTAACGGGTATGGGATGTTGGCCCATGGGTTTACCCATAATCCCATGTTTAGGCCCCTTTTGTAATGTATAAATAGACATCCAGGGAATGTAAGAAATACTAGATACAGACTTAGTAGGCTGATGAGTTGAGTGCGAATAGTTGTGAATGCTTGCAGGGATAAGTGCAAGTGGTTGTAAGAATCTTTTGTGTAGACTGTAAGAAGGCTTTGTGCTATAACCCAACTAGGGAAGGAGGATCTTATGAGGTGTGCATAGATATCTTATCCTTTGCAGAGTACAATCTTGAGGCTCTGTGCATGTAAGAATCTTGATAGAATATAATAAAGAAGAAGAAGATTTGGTGGACGTAGCCCCATGCTAGGGGTGAACCACATATATCATGTGTTATGGTTGCTTTGTGCTTTATGGTTGTTAAATTGTCTATATGATTTATGATTAGTGCAATAATATATGTTTAGATGAATCTGATATGATAGCTTAGTGCTTAGTAATATGAATGAATGCTAGATCTGACCTATTTTAATGTGCTTAGTGATTGAGTATATTAGATCTTCTTAAGTACCGCACTTTTCTATAATAAGGGTTTGATCTTGCCATGTGAGTAATGGTTAAGTGCTAATGAATGGTAACTGTTAATTGCTTTGTTAAAGTATTGTAATCACAAATCTATGTCCCAGCTAGGTTGTAGACATTGGAGTCCTACAACCACCCCTACCTCTGCCTCGGGTGAGACTTCATCTGCTTTGCAGGTGCTTCCAAAAGGGCAGTAGTTAGGGTTTTGTTGGTGCATTGTTGAAGAGTTGAACCCTGGGTCTGCCCCTGTTCCAACAAATGGTTCCTTTTTCAGGACTTGAAACTATGATTGTTCGGAACCAAGGAAAATAAAAAGATATGTGCGTAGATCTACTATTGTAGTGCGCAGTATTCCACTTGACTTGTGAAGCTTTGTGCCAAGAAAGGAAACAGATCTGAAGAAAAGATGTAATATCCAAAATCTTTGTACTCTGCTAAAGGTGGGAACAATGAAAGTTTTTTATTGAAAAGGTGAGATCTGAAAGCTTTGTGATCTGTTAAAACAAGAATAAGTGAAATTTTTTGTTTTGAATGTATGGATCTAGGTATGTTTGATAAATTTTGTCCTAGTCTGAAAAATAGGGCACAACTAGAAGAAAGAAGGTTTGAGATGAGTAGATCTGATAGAAATAGTGAAAGATATGTTATTCCTATGCATAGAAAGAATGTCTAGACTAACAAATGGATGCAATATCCTAGAAAGAATTATTTTCAGGCTAGTTATTATGATCCTGGTGCACAGTACATGAAGGATTGGGGATCATTTAAGAGGAAAAGAGGATTAACCCTTTGTTATAGTTGCAGAAGTCCAGGACATCTTTCTAAGGAATGCCCTGGTAGAAGACCTAGTTGTCTTTGTTGTAAAGTTATGGACCATGAAGTTCTGGATTTCCCTAGAATGTTTGCTAAGGTTGAAAGAATGAATATGGAACAAGAAAACCATGAGAAATGCCAAGAGATTAAGACTATGGTAGAACCTCAGAAATAATTAGAGACTGTATTACTATAGATGAAAGAAACCATGAATGATCACAGAGACATCAATCTATCGAAGATATTAAAAGAGAAAGAGTGCATAGAAGCAAGAATAGGAAACTTTGACATAGACTGTGTTCTGGATCAAGAAACACAGGTGAATATCATGACAGAAAGAACTTGTGAAATTTTGGAAAAGCTAGCTATGGTTCCTTTATTGGGAGGAATAGGATTATTTAAAGGAAAATTGGTAACCCTATGTGGAAGACTCACCCAGATATCTATGAGTGCTCATGGAACTCCGACAGAGGAAGAATTTGAGGCATTAAATTTGTTGAGAACAACACCCCATTTTCTATGTTTCTAGGAAAACCCTGGATTGAGAAAGATCAGACCCGAAAAAAAGAAGAGGAAGCCCTAGAACAGAAAGAGAAAGAATTAAAATATTTCAAGACTAGGACAATAGCGCACTTGAGAGAAGAACAAGAGAATAGGTCGAAGTTGTTCAGAACCAAAGACTTGGATGTTGAAGTTGAAAGAACATAGACAAACTTGAAAAACTTGTCCATACAAGAGAGTAGAGATCCTACCCTAGAAAGAGAAGAAGTATTACCCTTGAACCCTATGAAATATCATCAACAACGCGAAGTTACTATGCCAACAGAAGATAAGAATCAAAATGGGAAGAGGAAACCAGTAACTCAGATTACAGGAAAGAAGGCTAGAAATCTCAGCAAGAAGAAAGCAAAGTTAGAAAAATTGCAAGAAGCTCCAGAAAAAACTTCGCGGAAGGAAGGTTTCCAGAATTTGAACTTCACCAGAATATTAGAACAACACAAACTGACACTTCGCCATGGGGGATAAATATAACCGTTGGAGGAATTATGACCATTCGACCGATGCTCCGAACGGTTAGAAATGTAGTTATGGCCCGGAAGCTCGCCATTGGACCATTGGGACCGCGCCATAATGGATGGAATTGCATTGATGAAATATTTCCGACCCATTGGACGAAACCGTTACACCGTTGCCTATTTATCCCGTCGAACATTCCACCGAGAACACTTTTGCAGACAATGATTCTTTGAACCCATAGAGAGCTGACTATTACTGCACTGTGTTTATTGAGGCATTGCCACCTGTTCTATTTCATTGAGCGTTTTTTCATTGACCTGAGATATCCGATATTGAGTGTGTATTTCAAGCGAGCTCAACGCTATGGAAAATTCAGTAGAGGAAATCATAATTGATCTAATGGATAAAAAGGTGATGTCTGCAGGGATTCAAGATTCATCGATGAGAGGAGTGTAAGCCTCCCTATCAACTGCTCGTGGATCTGGACCATCCCAAGCTGCAATCGAGAAACGAACCAAGCATCGAGATGACTTGGCGAATGTGAAGTTAATCCCATCCATCCTACCTGACTACATCCCACCCTTGGCTAGTGTGGTGAGTCGTGATAGTATCCCAAGGGACTTTGACTATGCCCTTATTACTGCATACCTCCCGAAGGGGATATGCACAGTGAAGCTGCAGTTGGATAAGATTTTGACGTTGAAGATCAACGATTATAATATAGGAGATCGCAAGAACTACATAATGATCGCACCTCATAAGTATTTGACCAAGACAAAGGGAAAGAAGTCAAATATCATCCCCCAACCATGGACCATAGACATCGCAAGGTCCACCATCCTGAACGTAATGAAGATACCCCACTTTGGAAGGCACCAGGAGGTTCACATGTGCGTTAATATTCTGCTATTGTGCTTCCATGGTGGTTATCTGTGGCTGGATAGACGCATCACCGTCGATCTGACGTTGATCCATCGGATCACCAGATTGAGCATGAAGTGACCCGACACACAAGACTTTTACCCAGGGAAGGCTATAGACTATGCCTTGGTGGAGAAGATTAAATATACCTATGGTGATGTGAAGAAGGGGAAGCGAGGCTATAAGGTAGCCTCCATCTAGAATGGCATAGTGCGCCTCACTTTCCAGTTGATTCCTGGTAATCTAGTCCAAAAGAATAGACCCTCACAGGTCACAGGGTTCGTTGTTGACCTCGCAAGAAAATGCATGGAGGGGATACAAATGAACTGGGATAGCTACCTAGTTAACCAATTAGAGTAGGATTGTCGCGAAGCTTAGGATCAGGGCTATGGGTTCCATTTTAGCTAGCTATTGATCCTCATCGCGTTCATTGCTTGGGTGATGCTGGAAGGAATGACCTTCCTTGAAATTGACCCATCTGAACCCTTAGTCGTGAAGTTCACTATGCTTTGGTATTCGAGCAACATGACTAAACAATGGAAATCGAACACGGTGTTCCACAACTACTACCTGCATTTGAAGAGGGCTATTGATTCTTTCCTCATATGACGTTGAACACCCTGCACAGGTTCAAGCCATTTGTGAAGTTCCATGTAGATAGACATTTTATCTATATCACTGTGTGTGGAGACACACACAAAGAAGTACTGCAGAGTTATTACAAGCTCACAAAGGAGGACTTAGAAGAAATAACTAAGGAATGGCCTCCATAGCTCCTTATCCTTGTTGACCCAGTAGAACTGTCTGACCCTGACATAATCAGAATCCTTGTGGTTACTCATGAAGAGTATAATGAACCTAGTAGTAGCAGAAGGAAGAAAACATAAGAGGTACAACAACTGAGCAGCACATCAGAAGAGACTGGTTCATATTCACCTAGGGGAGGAGGTGATGACAAAGTGGACAAAGAAGAGGATGATTGGGAAGAAGAAAAGTAGAAGCAAGGTGAAGTAACACTGCCACAGAATTCCCCTCATGACGCAAAGCCATATAAGAAAAGAAAGGTTTCCCCCATTATGAAACCTGTGAAGAGAATATTAGCAAGCCCAAGATGGAGATTATACTCATGCCAAAGCTAGCAAGCCCAAGATGGAGATTATACTCATGATGGACAACATCGACCTAATCATCACTACTATCTCAGATACCTCAGAAGATCTTTTACAGTATAATGAAGAAAAATAGAAAATCGTGTACGACAGAGTTGAAGCAGAGCTAAGAGGTGTACAACAAGCCCTTCAATCCATCCGCAGAGTGTCCATTGGGCACCCGCCATCGCAAGAAATAGATTTGGGATATGATCATGCCCAACTTCATAGAATAGTCGATGCGATCAAAGTTCATCTTCATCGTGTCCAAGAAGAAAAAGAGCAGGCCACAGAGGCCCTGAGGCAAGCACAAGAGGAAGTGATAGAGAAACGGTGATTTGCATAATAGGAGAAGGATGACCTCCAAATGAAGTTCAAAGCAGAGAGAGTGAAGACCCAGCAAGAGAAAGAAAAACTGCGCACAGATCAGGTTGGAATGAAACAAGCCGTCAATAGAGCACTTCACTTTGTGATAGGCTTAGAACAAAGGGAGGAAGACCCAGTGGAGAATCAAGTGGCGAAGCTTGCTGAAGCCATTCAGCAGCTTCAACAAAGAATAGCAGAAATGGAGCTACAAACAGTACCAAGAACTCTGTAGGAAGTGCGAGACCAGAGACAAGAAACTACCCAAAGCGTAGTACAGAGAATCAATGCCTTAGCCTTGGAATGTAAACAACTTAGCAATCGAAGTGCACAGAATATGAGCACCTTACCGAGGACCTTGAACTAAATACACTGGAGTCATAGCTCCAAGAGGAAAAGAAGCAAGCAATAGTAGTACAAGCATAGTTGAAACTCCTGTCAGTAGTTGAGCAAATGAAAATATCCTGAGAAAAGTGCATGGCTCAGCAACAGGTCCATGCCATACAGAGAAAACTCATGGAAGTGACTTAGAGGCTCCAACCAGTGTAGGATGAAGCTTGCCTACTATTTTAGGAGATTGAAGGACGAGGAGTAGAACTAAAACAAGTAGTCACTATACTTGAGTAATGCTTGGAAGGTCTAGTTAACGAGGTAGTTATTCAGGAATTCATCGAGAAAGAGGCCACGGTGAGGCAGTAGGTCGAAGTAGCTCGAGCCATGCTCAAGGATTTTCAGGCAGAGTTTCCCAAAATAGAGTGACTCGGGATGAGTCACACGCGAGTGTTGGGGGCATGTTGGCCCTCGACCAAGTTTTGGAGATCCTTGTTCAAATTTGACCATTTTGGGACTTCAACAGGTTGGTTGAAGGAAGAGCAGAAGTCGAAGCGGAGATCACGGGATCTCGGCCCCTTGTTTAGGTATTTTTTGGTTTTTGGGTTTATGTAACAGTTATGGGATGTCGGCCCATGGGTTTACCCATGTCTAGGCCCCTTTTGTAATGTATAAATAGACATCTAGGCGATGTAAGAAATACTAGATACAATCTTAGTAAGTCGATGAGCTGAGTATGAATAGTTGTGAATGCTTGCAGGGCTAAGTGCAAGTGGTTGTAAGAATCTTGTGTGTAGACTGTAAGAAGGCTTTGTGCTATAACCCAGCTAGGGAAGGAGGATCTGGCGAGGTGAGCGCAAATATCCTATCCTCTGCGGAGTAGGATCTTGAGGCTTTGTGCATGTAAGAAGATTGACAAAAGATAATAAATAAGAAGAATATTTGGTGTATGTAGCCCCATGGTGGGTTTGAACCACGTATATCCTCTGTTATGGTTGCTTTGTGCTTTATGGTTGTTACATTGTCTATATGATTTATGATTAGTGAAATAATATATGTTTAGATGAATCTGATATGATAGATTAGTGCTTAGTAATATGAATGAATGCAAGATCTGACCTATTTTAATGTGCTTAGCTCTTGAGTATATTAGATATTCTTAAGTACCGCGTTGTTCTATAATAAGGGTTTGATCTTGTGATGTGAGTAATGGTTAAGTTCTGATGAATGAAAATTGTTAAGTGCTTTGTTAGAGTATTGTAATCGCATATATGTGTCCCATCTAGGTTGTAGACACTGGAGTCCTACAACCACCCCTGCCTCTACCTCAGGTGAGACTTCATCTTCTTCACAGGTATTGCCGAAAGGGCTAGTATTTAGGGTTTTGTTTGTGCATTGTTGAAGCATTGAAACCTGGGTCTTCCCCTCTACCAACATGTGCTCACCATCAAATGTAGGAGGTTTGATTTTTTTCATTTATCCTCATAGCTCATCCACCCCAGACCTCTAATGCTTCCTGAAAAGGGATGGACTCAAGGAGTGATGGTGATGTCTGCTAACACTTCTTGTTCTTCTTTTCTCATCGGGAGACCTATGACTTCCTGATTTTCTTGAGCCACTCTCCTTATCCAATTTATATTCTATTCGGTTCAAGCTCTGCATTAACTTCATGTTGAAGTTCTCATGTTTATCCTTCAGTCTATAAGCCTTTCATTATCCACTTTATGGATTTGGACATCCTTCTGCAAATTTTTAATGGTCTCTACCATATTCATATTTTCATCCTTTCCTTCTCCATGTCCATTGGAGTTTGTTCCTTCAATGCCCATATGGACATCCATCCCTCTGATCTCATATTTCTGGATGTTTTCCCCCTGTTCATATTCCATTCCTCTACACTCTGTGTTGATCCTTATATGATCTAATATTTGTTAACTCTGCAAAATGTGCAGCCAACAAAACTTTGCCAGGCTAACTGTCTCAACAATTTCATGAAAATATGAACCATTATGGTTCAATAATGCATCATAATTATTTATTGTGATTTACTTAAAATTGAATGCCCAAATCAATTTTCCTGGTGAATAATTATATTGTATTTTCCAATACCTTTCTAACGCCTTTTTCAATGCTCAATTCTAAGTCTTCAGCAGAAAGTTATGGTTATTTGAAAATTGTCCCTTAATTTTTTTCTGTTCTCTCTTCAACTTGGTGCAATTCTACGTTGTAATTATGCATTTTTGCACCTATTCCATTGGATTTTTAGTAGGATCTCAAATGGGTTTCTTAATATACATATTTTGGACAATTTTTCCAAGTTTCACCTCTTTTCAGGTTCCAAGCTACTAGGTACAGCCTACTGAAGTTCTAGGACAACTAGTGTTTTTGATTTGGAATGATATTGGTAGCTTCTTTTCAATCTTAAAATTTTTTAACATGCCCAAAAATTTAATTCAGCTCTAGGAATGTATTCTATGGTTCATTTGCATAGACTACTCTTGCACCTTAATCTAATTCCAGAGAAGAAAGTTATGGCCCTTCGAAGTTAGTTGGGTATTAAACTTTACCCCCCACCATTTGTCCTGTAACTTCCTCATAAAAGCTTTGTTTGACGAATGATTTACACCATTAGAAATATCTCTCTGGGCTCTTTCATTTGAGTTGCATATATAAAGTGTACCTTGGTATACACTAGTACATATTATTCTCTAGGTTTTTGAGTAGCTAAAAACGTTGTTTAGGGACTCAAAAATGCGCTGCAAAAGCATGACCTTCAAACAGTATAAAATATCGCAGAAATTCACTGGTTTTTTGCTGTTGTAGACCATCCAAACAACTTTGAGAACACAAATTTGAACCTGTACACCCATATTTAGCATGCATATCAATACCATAAGGTATTGCATGCATCGCGCACCTATAACCAATGTGTATCACTTCTTTGTTGCGCCAATAACTAGTGCACACTACTTTTTGTTGCGTGCAAATATCTACCATGCACAATTTTTGTTCATGCACTAATATCTCTTGCGCGCAATTTTTGTGTCGCACGCTAATATTCCAGGTGCATTTTAATCTATGCACTGCACCATGCCAAATTTTAGTATAGCCCTACTGTGCACCAGTACCCTGCGCACACCGTTAACTAAAATGTCGTGCGACAACATATACCCACATTTTGCATGCACCAACAAAATTCCTCTATGCTCTATCAATACTGTGCACACCGCACGCACCATTATTATGAATGTGCACACCACGTGTGCCAATATTACGCATGCACCACTCAATCTACACCGCACAATGCTAAATTTAGTGCACACACCCGCGCTCCAAAATTTTTTGTGCATTACCACTCTGCATCGCGCAACCAAAATTAAGTGTGTGCACCCACGCACTAATATTTTTTGCGCATTACCACTCTGCACTGTGCAATTCCAAATTTTGAGTTCGCACACCTGCGCGCCAATATTTTCCATGCAATGCCACTCTGCACCGCACAGTGCCAAATTTTAACGTGTGCACCCGCACACCAATATTTTTCCACGCAATGCCACTCTGCACCGTGAAATGCCAAATTTTAGCACGCGCACCCGCATGCCAATATTTTTCCACATCAATCTTTTCATTGTGCATCATGCATTTTTAGTGCACATCAATTCCTCATGAATTCCATTGCAAAAATTGGGGCTTTTGCCTAAATTTTTCCCAATTTTTACCATAGACATTTTGCAACTATGAAATTTGTTCAATTTCACCCTGACAACACCAATTCAACCTTTGCAATAACAAATCATTGTTGGTTGACATTCTTGGAACAATTTTTTCCCAAACTCAATTCACAAATTGAGAATTTTAATCAACTAATATGTATCCATCTGTCATGGCTTCCCTGTAACTTCAAATTTGACCAATGCTAGGTCTGAATTTTCTAGAACAAATATTAAATCAAGAATATCTCACCACTTGGCCAAATTTCTCAATTTTCCCATGAATTTAACAACAAAAATTGGGGATTTTTCCCAATTCCATGCAATTGCTTCTAATTTTTACCATGGATGCTCTGTAAATTGAAATTTGGCCACTTTGAAATCAATCATCTGTAGAATTTCGCTTCAACTCAACTTGCTCGGCCCATCCAAGCTCAGTGTTGAAACTGAAGCTCTGATACCATATTGTAACATCCCCAACATCCAACTGGACTATGCCACATAAAAAATTTCGAACTGTATGCAAATTAAAACATGCACACACAGAAAATCTTGCAAAACTTTATATATAAAACTTAAAATAGACAAATACATTCTATAAATTCATAGATTCATATAGAAATAACAGTAACATATACATGCAGGATAAACAAGCAATACCCATAAATATAATGACAGGTATAAACCACACACAGGAAAAACCCATAAAAATAAACATATAAATAATAATGCATCATATAAATTAACACACGAATGACACTTATCTTGGTAAAACTATCACCAACTGTCTGCAGACCTTCCACGAACCTCCTATTGAGGGGTCCTAAATCCCTTTAACTCAACAACAGGAACCAAACCCACCACAAAGGCCCAATTAGACTCTGCAGCGTTTGGTGGTGGAATGGTTCTCCAGATATTTCGATCTAACCAATTTATCGATGGGATTTACATGGTGTGATGCAAGAGCATCGCCAAAAAAGCATAAGCGTGGAAGATAGCTCGACGCACTCGCACATATTTTGAAACATTTTTGAATTTCAAAGAGTCAATGTATTAATGTCACATGTGAAAAAACTTTTGAGTTTGGACATATTTAATGTTTGGAGGCTAAGCCATCACGAAAGATTGATGGGAGAATGTATTTTGTTTTATGAATCAGATTGTAGTACATATTTGGAGCTTGCACTCTCATTTGTTTGACGCAATATTTATTGTAATAAGTGTTAAGTAGTTGATATCATTCAATTCCATTTAATATAGCGTAGAGTAGTTGGAAGGAATGCTCGAAGAGCACCTCTTTGTATAAACCTTTGTAATATTACCCAGCAAAGGGATGATGTTCGTTGTTGTTGCGGATATAGGAGAACTAAGTAGTAGTTGAATATATCTTGTATAGTTTAAGGAATAGTGAAGAAAAGTGTATGTATGTATACAAATTTCAGTTGGATGAATATAACAGAGATATATTGTCCCAAATGTGTGTTGGTTATGTGTCTATCTGAATGAATGGTAAAGTTTTTGTTATTTTTCAATTCTCTATTATTTATGTTCTTAAATCCATGACTGCATTTACTTTGTTGAATGTATGAGTCATTCTGAGGGGTAGAGAAGTTTCAGTCGTTTCTCTTCAGTGAGCAAGTGTAAGGTGTGCATTGACGTCCACAAGAAGTGCGTGACAGAGTCTTTTTCGAATCGAAAGCTCAGAAGAGATAGCAAAACCTCACGTCTGCAAGGAGTGCATTGACGTTCACAAGGAGTGCGTGACCGAGTCTTTAGACACAAAATCAAAGGAAGGATAACGTGATTTCAGTCACGAGATATGGAAAGCGGTTGGAAGACGGTCGTAAGGAGAAGGAACCCATCCACAAGGAAAATTTGAGTTGTGATTGGGAATCTATTGCAAGGAGTGCGTAGACCAAGAATTTGACTAAGTGTCAAAAAGATTGTTCAGAGGGAGTTAAGCTCAGGAGGAAGAGAGGTCAAAATTCTTCAAGGGAGAGAAGTTCTTGAAGTTCTCATCTACGACAGTGGACAAGATTTGTTCCAGAGGGAGATGAGTGATTCTAGATGGTCATATCTAGTAAGGTTGCGAGGAGGTTAGCCACGGAAGTGTTTCGATACTTCGGAGTTGACAAGTTCGAGGACTCGATGAAGGTGGGGTCATGAAGTTTGAAGTCACAATTCAATATTCACCATTGATCGCAGAGGAGTACATGGCAAAAGATCAGGGAATTCGGGAATGAGAAGTTTAGAGGTTGTGGATAGAAGTCTTTATAGTTTCACGATGTCACGAAACCCGAGCCCTTGTGGGGCTAGTGAATCTGAGGAGATGCATGGTGGGAGTTTGGAATCTTGAAGGATAGTGCTTCAGGAGAAGCTAAGAGAAGGATTCAGGATATCCCCGAAGTCCAAACCCTAAAGAGATATACCCACCTTCATTGCAGAGGAGACCTGTGTGTGTGGGAAGAGTTATTTCGGGTGCTCGTAGGGACCCAAGGAGTCGCTCTGACTCAAGTTTTTCAAACGATACAAGACCGGGAGGTTGCATATCCCTTTGGAGAGAAGGGGGGGTTGCACCAGGAGTGGTATCAGAGAAATTACATAATTGACTTATGTAGAAGGGAGATCAAACTAATATCGAGGAGAGGTATTAGAAGCATCAACACAATGCCACCTAGAAGACGTGCTGACCCACCTGTAGCCAACAGAGCTATAAAAAGAGAAATGAGAGAACTACATGCAAGGCTAGATGCCATGGAGACAACACAAAGGAGAGCGCCTGATGCTGGAGACGTCAGCGAGGCAGAAATGGAAGAAGTAGAAGTTGAAGAAGCTGTAGCTGAGGATGCTGGGGAAGAACGCTTGCTAAGAGCGGTTGTCAAATTGGGTGCCAAAGAAAAAATTGACATCCCTATGTATGAAGGGAGTTTAGACACAGAATAATTTCTTGACTGGATACAAGCAATGGACAAGTATTTCAACTATGAGGATGTCAAAGAGGAGAAAAAGGTAAAACATGCCATCACTAGGCTGAAAGGACATGCAACACTGTGATGGGATTAACTGCAGGCCGACAGGAGGAGCAAGGGCAAGCAAAAGATAAAGAGTTGGGACTGAATGGTAGCCAAGATTAAGGAGAAATTCATATCCAAGTATTACCTGATAAGTCTGTTCAGGAGGATACAGAACTTGAGACAAAGAGGATTGACTGTGAAGGAGTACATAGAGGAGTTCTACAAATTAAACATTAGAGTTGGACAGGGAGAGAAATATGAAGAGAAAGTTTCCAGATATTTTAATGTCCTGAGATATGAAATTCAGGACCAGATCAACATGGCGACAGTCAGGAGAGTAGAGGACATGTATCAAATGGCATTAAAGGTGGAAGAGAAGTTGGCCATGAAGCAGAGTCAACAAAATAGAGGTTGAAACTTGAACAGAGGAAAAGGAGTCTCCCAAGAGAAAGAAACAAATCTCAAGGACGAGGTGGAGAAAACACATAGTCACTCTAAGAGAGGAGGAAGTTCTCGAGGAAGACAGAGTGGTGGTAGAAGTTATTTTCCCAGAGGAAGAGAAGGAGAGGTGAGATGGTATGCCTATGGAAAAATAGGACATATGTCTTGGGATTTTCCCGAGAGAAAGAAAGGAGGTGAAGCTCACATCTTATAATTACAAAAGTGGGATGTTGAGGTAGAAGGTGAAGAGGGTGGAAGATCCCTGATGATGAAGAAGGTTCTTTTGAAGCAAGAGCCAGAGACTGAAAATTTAGTGCAACAGAACAATTTGTTCAAGACATCTTGCGAAACAAAGAACAGAGTTTGCAAGGTAATAATTGACAGTGGGAGCACTGGAAACTTAGTATACACCAAGATGGTGGATAAGCTAGAGCTGGACACGTCTACACATCTGACACTGTATAAAGTCTCATGGTTTCAAAAAGGTCATCAGGTAACAGTCACTCGACAATGCCTGGTTGAATTTAAAATAGAAGGATATAGAGATGAGATTCTATGTGATATGATTCCTATGGATGTCTGTCATGTTTTATTGGGGTGACCTTGGTAGTATGATAGAAATGTTATTCATGATGGAAGGAGAAATACTTACGCCTTAGAGAAAAATGGTAGGACACATATGTTACTGTCGATTGAAGAGAAGAAGGTGAAGGATGAAGCTAGCACGATCATACTTCTCATGGGTGGGAAGGAACTCCTAAAGGAAGTAAAGAAGGAACAATAGATGCAGTTTGTTGTAGTAAGGAACCCAAGAGTTATACTTACCAGTACTTCGCTGGAAGATTTGTAGAAGTTCAAGAGCTGTTAGAGAATTTTGCTGACATTGTAGTGGATGAGTTTCCAAACTCATTGCCACCTATGAGAAGCATCAGTCATCACATTGACTTGATACTATAAGAAAGCCTACCGAATAAAGAAGCATACAGGTTGAAACTTCAAGAGAATGAGGAGGTGAAGAGATAGGTTCAGGATCTGTTAGACAAAGGATTGGTCAGGGAAAGTTTGAGTCCATGTGCAGTGGCAACTGTATTAATCCCAAATAAGGATGGTGTATGGAGAATGTGCATAGACTCAAGGGCCATAAACAATATCACCATCAGATATAGATCTCCATTACCAAGGATGGATGACCTGATGGATTGTCTAAGTGGAGATAACTATTTTTCAAAGATAGATTTGAAAAGTGGATATCACCATATCAGAATGAGGGAAGGTGATGAGTGGAAAACAAAATTCAAGATGAATGAGAGGTTGTATGAAATGGCTTATTATGCAGTTTGTCTTAACGAATGCCTCGAGTACTTTTATGAGGCTAATGAACGAAGTATTGAAGGATTTTATTGGTAAATTCGTCATCATATATCTAGATGATATACTAGTATTTAGCAAGACTAAAGGGGAGCACTTAAGACATTTAACATTGGTGATGAGGAGGTTGCAGCAAGGGAAGATGTTGATTAATCTGAAGAAGTTCTCTTTCATGAAGACATAGCTCATATATTTGGTTTTTGTGATTTCTTCAAATGAGTTGAATATGGATCCTAAAAATGTGAAAGTGATCATAGAATGGCCATCACCAAAGAACATCTTTGAGGTAAGAAGCTTCCATGGATTGGAAAGTTTTTATCGGAAGTTCATCAGAAATTTTAGTGGAATTAGTGCACAGATGATGGATACAGTGAAGAAAAGACACAAGTCTTTCAAATGGACAGAGGAGGCTGAGAGGAGCTTCAACATATTGAAGGAGAAGATAACTGAACAACCGATTTTGTTTTTATCATATTTCAGAAAGACATTTCAGGTAACGTGTGATGCGAGTGGAGTTCCAATTGGAGAGGTCTTGAGTCAAGAGAACCAACCTGTTGTGTATTTTAGTGAAAGGTTGAATGAATCTAAAAGGAAGTACAAGAGTTCTATGCCATAATCCAAGATTTGAAGAAATGGAGGCATGTTCCCAAGGAGTTTGTTTTGTATAGCGACAATCACGATTTGAAATTCATAACAAAACAGGAGAAGTTAAACCAGAGACATACCAAATGGATAGAGTTTATGCAAAATTTCACTTTTGTCGTTAAACATATTTCTGGAAATGCTAACAAGGTTTTTGATCCATTGAGCAAGAGGATTTTAATTCTGCAGGAATTTCAAGTCAAGACCTTGGGGTTTGATCACCTTGAGGAAATGTATCATAGTGATCTAGATTTTGGAGAAGCATATAAAGCATGTGTGAATCCTATACTCAGAGACAAAAGCCAGTGGGTCGAATATCTGATTCAGGATGGGTTGTTATTCAAAGGATGCCAGTTGTGCATACCAAGATGCTCAATGATGGATAATTTGCTAAAGAAAAGCATAGCAGAGGCCCAGCTGGACACTTCGTCCATGAAAAAACATTTTCCCAATTAGCTAGTTCATATTATTGGCCAGGTATGAAAGAAGAGGTGAAGAAATTTGTGAACAATTGAAAGATTTTTCAGTATGCCAAGGGGAAGAAGAAAATCACTGGGTTGTATCATCCATTACCTATTCCGGAGAGACCTTGGGATGCAATAATCATGGATTTTGTGTTGGGATTTCTAAGAACATAGAGAGGAATTGATTCTATATTTGTGGTGGTGGACAGATTTTTGAAGATGGCACACTTTATCCCATGCCAGAAGACCAGTGATGAAATGCATGTTGCCAACTTGTTTTTCAAAGAGGTTGAGAGAATCAATGGATTTCCCATGAGCATAGTTTCAGAAAAGGATAGCAAATTTGTTGGTAATTTCTGGAGGACGTTGTGGAAAACATTGGGGACAAAGTTATCTTTTAGTTATGCATATCATCCACAAACAGATGGACAGACCGAGGTGGTGAATAGGAGTTTAGGGGATTTGCTGAGGATTTTGGTCACTGAACACCATAGTCAATGGGATTAGATTCTAGCACAAGTCGAGTTTGCATATAATGACTCGGTGAATAGGAGAACTGGAAAAATTCCATTTCAAATTGTTTATGGAATGAATCTGAGAGGAGTTTTGGAATTGAGAGATATGAAGCTGAGTAAATTCAGGAGTGCAGGAGCAGAAGATTTCTCTACAGAGATGCAAGAACTTCACAATCAAATCAAGGAGCAATTGAAGAAGAGTAGCAGTGAATACAAGTGCAGAGTTGATCAACACAGGATAAAGATTGAATTTGAAGTCAGAGATCAAGTTCTAGAACATATGAGGAAAGAAAGATTCCCAAGAGGGACATACAATAAACTCAAGTTGAAAAAGATAGGGCCATGTAAAACCCTGAGAAGGTTTGGTGAGAATGATTATGAGTTAGAGCTTCCAGAAGAAGTGGGTGTATCACCCATATTCAACATTGTAGACATGTATCCTTACAGGGAATATGGAATCAAAGGATCTGAATATCAAGAGAGGATCCAGTGGAAGAAACAGATGACTGTAGCAGAAAATATGCATATGGAAAAGATCATAGATCAAAGGGTTGGTAAGAAGACCAGAAGGAAGATGTATTTTGAGTACTTGGTGAAGTGGAAAGGATGACCAGTAGAAGATGCCATTTGGGTCGGTGAAGCAGAGATCCATAAGCATGGAATATCAGTGCAAGAGCTCATGGAAAGGATTCCATGAAATTTTCAGCCAAGGGAGTATGATGTAGGAGTATCGCCATCAAAGCATAAGCATGGAAGACAGTTGGGCGCACTAGCACATATTTTGAATCATTTTTGAATTTCAAAGAGTCGATGTATTAATGTCACATCTGACAAAATTTTTGAGTTTGGACATCTTCAATGTTTGGAGGCTAAGCCATCATGAAAGATTGATGGGAGAATGTACTTTGTTTTATGAATCGGATCGCAGTACAGATTTGGAGCTTGCGCTCTCATCTATCTGGTGCAATATTTATTCTAATAAGTGTTAAGTAGTTTATAGTATTCAATTCCATTTAAGATAGCATAGAGTAGTTGGAGGGAATGCTCAAAGAGCACCTCTTTGTATGAAGCTTTGTAATATTACCCAGCAGAGGGATGATGTTCGTTGTTTCTGCGGATGGAGGAGAATAGAGTAGTATTTGAATCTATCTTGTATAGGTTAAGGAATAGTGAAGAATAGTGTATGTACGTATACAAATTTCAGTTGGATGAATATAACAGAGATATATTGTCCCAAATGTGTGTTGGTTATGTGTCTATCTGAATGAATGGTAAAGTTTCTATTATTTTTCAATTCTCTGTTATTTCTGTTCTTGAATCCATGACTACATTTACTTTGTTGAATGTATGAGTCATTGTGAGGGGTAGACAAGTTTCAGTCATTTATCTTCAGTGAGCGAGTGCAAGGTGTGAATTGATAGCCGCAAGAAGTGCGTGACCGAGTTTGTTTCGAATCAAAATCTCAAAAGAGATAGAAAAACCTCACGTTTGCAAGGAGTGCATTGACATCTGCAAGCAGTGTGTGACCGAGTCTTCAAAATCGAGATATCAGGAAGGATAACATGATTTCATTCATGAGAGATGAAAATCGGTTGGAATATAGTCGCAAGGAGAAAGAATCCATCCACAAGGAAAAGATGAGTTGTGATTGGGAGTTTGTTGCAAGGAGTGTGTAGACCAGGAATTCAACTATGTGTCAAAGAGATTGTTCAGAGGGAGTTAAGCTTAGGGGGAAGAGCAGAGGAAATCATTCAAGGGAGAGAAGTTGTTGAAGTTCTCATCCAAGATAGTGGACAAGATTCATTCCAGAGGGAGACGAGTGATTCCAGACCGTCAGATCTGGTAAGGTTACGAGGAGGTTAGCCATGAAAATGTTTCGATACTTCAAGTTGACAATTTCAAGGACTCGATGAAGGTGGGGTCGCGAATTCTGAAGTCACAATTCAATATTGATCGTTGATCATAGAGGAGTATGTGGTGACGGATCAAGGATTTTGGGAATCAAAAGTTTAGAGGTTGTGGACAGAAGTCTTTAGAGTTTCACAAAGTCACAAAACCCGAACCCTTGTGGTGCCATTGAATTTGAGGAGACACATGGTGAGAGTTCAGAACCTCGTAGGAGAGTGTTTCAGGAAAAGCTAAGAGAAGGATTCGGGACATCCCCGAAGTACGAACCGCGAAGAGATAGACCCACAGTCATAGCCATGGTCACTTGTGGAGGAGACCTGTGCATGTGGGTAGAGTTATTTTGGGTGCCCGTAGGGACCCAAGGAGTCGCTCTGACTCAATATTTTCAAACGATCCATGGTGATTGCCAATATACTTTCCTATGAAAGTTCCTTCTTCAGTTTAATGTTCTCTTTTTGTCTTTTATTTTATAACATGAGTCTGATAAAATGATTTGTATTGGTATAAACCAACTGGTGGAAGAGAGTTTTAACTATTGAAGAAGGTTGAGATTAGGATAACCCTTGTGCTCAAGAATGCAGACAAAGATATGCACACCTGTTACAAGCCTAGTACCAATACATTCACTTGCTGGTATTTCAATTATTGACTGAGATACAATTATCGTAAAGAAAATACACATGTAACGAGATGATGGCAATAAAAATAGTTCCCTTACCTCTAATAATTAATCACATATTAACACAATGATTTACTTTCCATCATCAATAACAAGAATTGAAAAAATATTAAGACAAATAACTTATCAATAGATTTGGAGCTCTTACTCGTTACGACATCAATTACTGAAATAAAGTCGGAAGTAGTTCCTCCTCAATCCAATCATATAGCACCTTTGATGAAAAATGATATATCGTCTCATGTCCTAAACAAGACTGGTCAATTAAGGTGGTTTGGAAATAGTTATTTACAATTACAAAAATGAGGGTCTTTCCAAACTGACCTTTGCTAAAAGTTCTATCCTCTTATTTATAATGAATCATTAACTAAAAATAGCTATTACAGGTGCAAGCTAGGTAAAACAAAATATCACCACATAGAGCTTTAATCTCTCTGTTCTCTAAGGATCATCAAATATTTTTACTGAAGTGGATGACTCTTCTCATATTTCGACTATTTGATGAAGAGTTCCTTGCATGTGTTGGTATATGAGAGCCTATGTTGGTCCATCGGGGCTAAAATAATTTCTCTCACTTCTACTAAATGTTCTTTTTACTTGATTATTTTAACACTCAACCACTGCATAGCTGTTGAAGCCTTAATCAAATGCTCCATGAACTATTATACTTGACCTGGTGTCATGCTCGCCACCTTTGTTATCTCTGTTGTCCATGCCAAGTCTTGTTCTGCATGTTTCTTGACTATGTCATCCAAGTCGAAAAACTCTTCAGGTAAGCCGAATTATGGGAGGTCACTGCCTTTCATATCCTGATTAATCTTTTCACAGCTCTTTTTTCACTCGGTCCACTTCTCCTAAATCTCCCGTTGAGGTTCCTGGGCCATTTTTACTGATTATTTGATCACTTTCCTGATACGATCTATGTTGTTATCCCTTAGCACCCAAATACTGTGCTCTTTGGCATCTAGACCCTTTTGTACTGCATTGATGTAATCAATCCTTTCTACTACTTGATGAGATTTTTCATACCACCTCTATATGTCCTTGCAGGTCGTTAGCACGATAAGGGTATCCTCTTGGAAATCAGATATGCCTGTGGTGAAAAGGTGTTGTTCACTTGTGAATTTTATTCAAGCTTTCTAGAACTCACTTTTCAGGAACACCATGGCCTGCGTTGAGTCTTGATAGTATTTCACAAAATGGCTCAAATGCTCCAACTCCTTTAGCATAGTGGCCATCTCCTTCTCATCCCTCCTTTCTCTATCCAACATGGCATCCATAATGGCTATTCCTATGTTGATAAGTTGAGATGTCTTGTGGTGTTCAATGTTGAGCAGCTTCTCCTCCATAGTGATGAGAATAGTGCTATCTAGCGTGAGCCTTCTCTTCTTAGTGGTCCTCTTCATGATGGATTTTCTTTTTCTGTCATTGATGATCGCTTGTATGTCAATGACCTCATCCATAGGTCTGGGGATTTGTTATTCTCCCCAGTTTAAAGTATCTCCCAGGCTCCTGGTTGGATGTATTTGTTCCAGTATTGGTTTCCGAACTTCTTCTACATGTTATGATGGCTTGACCTTCATTTTTTGTGCATCGATTAGTGAGGTATCCACCGAAATTGAAGAGTTAGGGATAGGTCTGGTATTTACTTGGTAATTGGTTGTCGATGTGTCGATTTATTTTTCTGGAACTTCCTCTTTCTGACCATCTGATCCCATCTCATCCCTCGAGATGTCCATTGGGGTTCCCATCAAGTCAAGTAATTTAGTTTCTAAGACACTTTCAATATCATGGTCACTCTATGGAAGTTTTTGAATCGGAGCATCGAGACCTAGGGTAGATTCTTTCTCAGGTTCCTTTTCCTCTGTAATCTGCACTGGAGTCACCAGGGAAACCTCTGAACTCTCCTCATCATCATAGATGGTTATTAATTCGAAGAAGGGTTTTGGTACGCTTGTCCTACCTGGTTTCCTTTATATCTTAGGATGGGTTGAAATTGCCCCTTGTGATCTGATCTTTGGTAATGGAACTTCAGGGTTTTCTGGCCTAGTGATTTCTTCAAGTTGTATTGAATCTAAGACACTTAGCTCTCCTCTTCTTGTGATTGGGTCATTAGTGGGGATCCTCAACATATCTATGAGATCCAGATCATTTTTTAACTGAACAATGATTCTCCCTGCCCCTTCTAGCAAGAGCAATCCTCTTCTTTGTGCCTCTGTAGTTTATGCTGCTCTAATTTCTTCCCTAACTCTAAGGGCCTCTTGAGCCAAATTCTCTATTGTATCCACATGTTCATACATGTTCATATCCTTGAACCTAATCATGTTTGAGTTGTCCATCATCTGTACTACCTCCTCCCAGTCCTGAGCACATTCGTGAAAATTTCATCCTCAAATTTGTCATGCGCATATGGTCAACAGGATGATACCTGTGAAGCATGCTGGGGGACGAGGCCTTTAGGGTCATTCTTGTGGAATCGTCCAGTTAGGAACCTAAATTCAAGATGACTCATCCCTTCTTGTCTATATTGAGAAGTTTCCTTTACCAAATAAAACCCCACATGGAATCTGTAGGGTATGAAAGTCCGCTTCTTGTCATTGACTAGTGTGGCATTATAGCCGTGTAGGATAGTCTGATAGCAGATTCCTCCCATAGTGATTCGATCTGGGACATGAGAAGGGACTAGATACAGTGCTACAATGGCCCCGAACACCGTAATATAGTTCATGTGTTCATCTAAATACCAGTGGTCTACCTTCGCTACCTGTTATAACCCTAAATATCTCGATTCTCTACACATGCATACATGGCCTTGGCCCTCTTACTTGCATTTTAATCCATAGCATTGTTGAGTAGCTCTTCTTAAAAAACCATTTTTTAGAAGATGTATGTGCCCTAAACCATTACTTCCCTTGTACATATTCTTGTTGCACCACTACATCTAGCATACATATGCATGTTTCACCATTACAGCCTGTGTATGCTTGCAAAAGTTACAAAATATCAAAAGTTGCAAGGAATTCATTGAAATTTACAGGCTATTGGTAGTTTCCCAAATAATCCACCTGTTATAGCCCATCACCCAACCAAATAAACATCCTTTTTTCACATAAAAGGAGGTGTTGTGGTCTCATTTCAAATCTAAGCATAAGAACAATGAAACTCTGCCCAATTTCACTTCCCCTCCTTGCCCAACATCTTGCTGCCTTTTGTGAGAAATTTTCTTAGCATTCCCTCATTAGCCCCTACTTCCTCCATTTAACTCATTCACTTCCCTAGAAGAAATTAGAAGGTTTAAAGAAGAAGTTCAAACAAGGTGCACTTGGATCTTGGTGAAGAGGAGACTAGACCAGGTTCGCGGAATGGTGGTCGACTTAGATTGTAAAGGTATAATCTTCATGTTATGAATAAAAGAATTACATTTTCCTATCCCAAATGATGGTGCCTTGAATAATTTTATTGATTTATGCTAGACATTTTAACAAATAACCCTAACTTATCTATGGAATAGCATTCTTTTTGTTCTTTGTTTGTCAATCTTTGGAGGCAAGTCAGCCCTGGGAGTGTTATGAGGAAAATCTCTCTATGGCTAGGGTGATCCACAACAGATAGGACTGACTGTAGAAATCAACTCAATTCTAGCATATGCAATATAAAGTAATGTGAAAAGGAGGTAAGAAAGAGGCCTACCTCATCCAAACATTTGATGATGTCCACCATTGAGTGCTTCGATCCAAAGCTTTATACTTGCAACAAGTTCTCAACAAACAAGAAGAGCATGCATATAGTGATAATATAAAAGGTTAGCACATTAGATAGCATAATCCATTAATATACAAAACAAACATGCCCAAGGATCATAATACATATATTTGAAAGATATCAATTTGACGGCAAAGGAGTATTTTTATTAATAAATGATCAACAGAAGTGAAAACATTACAAACTTTTGTGTCGGCACGGTTCAGAATCAAGAAACCGAGTTCCTTCCAACTAGGCATCCACAACTTCAATCCTCCACCAAAGGAAAGCTCATATTAGGGAGACAAAGAGATTCTCCATCAATAAGGGAAGAGCTTGGGGGGATAAACATTATGTTCAGACTTAAAGGACAAAGGGATGTAGACTCAATAATGAAGTCATAATTTCTCTAGAGTAACTTTGTTGTCAAAATTGAATTCTCTCTCTCTTCCATAGCTTGGAATTGGCTTCTTTATAGCCTTCAAAATGAAATTGAAGGGCCGAGTCAGAAAATTTCCAGTATATGTAAGGCCAAGGATCAGAGATCTCCTGTCATGATATGGAAACCTGACATTTAATTTTGATTTTCTAGCACAAATCCCGATATACGTGGGCTATAGTGGAGCAGCCAGCATATACGCATGTTGTATAGCTTGCAAGGTGCATACAAGTGGAAAACTATTTATTTTTTGTCTTTGGATTTATCAATCAGGGAAAGTAAGTCTGCATAGGGAAATGGAGTAAGGCCCTCTCTGTAAGATTTCATAGGGTGAGGCAAATCTTGCTCTAACAGATGCCCCCTAATGTCTGAGGTCAGAGGAGTATCTGTGATGGCCAAAATACATTATAAATAACCCAGAAGTGGAGTGGTAGAGAACCAATTGGATGAACTCAATTGCTCATTACATTCTACACTGACTTTGCATACATGGCTACCAAAAAATACGTTGCAGATCGATGTGAAAAATATACCAAACAAGTGTCTGTGGCCATGAAATAGGAAAATACAAATGAGGTTACATGCCAATAGCTGTCATAGTCACGAACAAGGCCTAGTAGAAACAGTCTCAAAACCAATCTGAAGATATATGTATACCATGGAGTACAATCTAATCTCCCATGATCACTGAAGTCATATAGGTACTGGTCCAATGAAAAGGAAGAAACAACTCAAAAAATTTGCGGCCACATAGTGATGTCTTCAAGTCTTCTACACAATCCACCAAAGGTGCAAGTCTACATCATGTGAATAAAGGAGTTGATGTCGAACACAATGAGACATCGTTTGATTACCGGTCATTGATGTATATCGTTAACAAACATGAGATAGCCTACCGATAATGAAAGTAGGCATCAAGGCACTGAGTACATTCTTACAAGTTTGAATAGAGAATTCGGTGTCGAACACCTGAAGAATCCATCGATCAGGAGACATTGATGTATTCCCAATTGTCGATGGCGAGAGAGCCTGCCACTAATGACTGCAAGCCTCAAGGTACTCATAAGACTCTAGGCCTCATTTCCAGATAATGGGCTGATGTTGATGGAAAGAGACTCACTGAAAGGAGAGCATTAAGGAATCTCTCATCAGTCAACACGAGGTACAAAGTAGGAGCTTCATGATTTGGTAAAAATCAGATGAAGAACATGTTCACGAACCAATGACCCTGTGCATCTTTCGTGTGTACCAAGTGCAAGCGATACATGAAAAAGACCCTCTGAATAGCAGCCAATGATGAAAACTGCTGAAAAAGGTGAGGAAACCACCAATAAGGCTAATTCCATCAAGACACTACACGAATCCCAATGTGTGAATAGATGTATTATCATCGAACACAAGGGAAACCACCTAGTCAACGACCAATGATGAAATGTCAACTAATGGGTTAAAGGTTACCTACCAATGATGAAAGTAGGGCTAGGGTCCATGATAGGACTATAGTATCATGTGATTCTGAGAAAAATTGAGGGTATGGCCGACATGCAAAGTCAAGAGTTTTGAGGAGTGGTCGACACATGTTGATAAAATTCCTTTGAACAAGAGCATGAGACATACACAAGACTCCAATAGCGTAGAACCAATGGTGAAACTATGAGATGCAAGAGGCATCAATGAAATTCTCTGTAGGGACTGGAAGAGTAACCAGTCGGTAGAGAAGACTATGTGACGAGATCAGCTTCCTAAGGCCATGATAAACCCAAAATTATGATGAGTGCACTCAAATAACTTTGTGCTCTGTTCAAAGGAGACATGAATGCTGCCAATAGAAGATAATACTCCCTTCCCACCCATCTTTTTTTGTTTTTTCATAAAAAACAAATGATATGATACAGAGGAGGAAATGAGTGTCACAAGTAAGCAAAACTAGTTCCAACAGTGGAACATACCTATGCTCAATGCAGGGAAGTGCATGCAGAATATGAACACTTGGGGAATGTTCCCTCCTAGGTATAGGGTTTCAAATTGTGAAGGATATAAACAAGGCTCTGCTTGGTTGAGGATAAAAAACTACTAAGGAAAATAGTTTATAACACAAAGCAAGAACCAGCTATAGGCTCAATACTACAAGCAGGGGCATGAGATGCAATCACAACTTAATGCCAAAAAATGTCCTTTTTTATGTCTTTTAGTCTACTTGGTGTGAAAAAGGGATAAACTTGTGCCAAGTAGACGTCTTTTCAATACCAATTTACGAGTGTGAAAAAGACAAGCTCACTCGACGATCTTTTCACTTTTTGGTAACGAGTCAAAAAAGAGATTAACTAAGACTCGTGACCTTTCAAATCCAATTTAACGAGTGTGAAAGGGACAAATCACTCGACAATCTTTTATCTTTTTAGATGAGTCAGAAAAGAGATTAATTGAGACTTGTTTGGGAGATTCTAGGCAGCAAGTCACGAGGGAGGCCAAGGCTCCCATGCGAACCTTCTATGGAATGTTAGTATCTTATGAAGAACCAACACAAGCTCGGGAAGATGCAAACCTCTCCAAGTTGAGAAGGACAAAGTGCTAATGGAGGTTAACATCTCCGTGATATATCAGATAATGCCTCTTCCTGGAAAAGACATAGGTGGAAGCATTGGGTACCCTACTAGACCATCCTAATCAAAGGGAACCTCGTCAAGAGTTGGAGGGAGAGAACTCGAGAAGAGTAAAACTCTCTCTTGTTCAAAAGGTGAAGTACTAGAAATGTTAAGGAAATGGCATAGAAGGTATAGAACCAGAACCAGAAGAGCGGGATTAACCAAAAATTGCATTGGCATGACCGCTTCTTTAGACTTGTCACTCTCCAAGACAAGTGTGGGGCTGATCGAAGATTGCATCGATACGACCACTTCCTCAACCATTGGTTGAATAGGATGTGAGACAATAAGGTCAAGAGGTGAGTCAACCCTGAAAATAGGAGTGTTGTAGGTCGAAGATTGCATCAACATGACCATTGGTTGAACAAGATGCATGACAACAAGGTCAAGAGACGCATCACCCCCTAACATAGGAGAGGTGTCAGTCGAAGATTGCATCGACACGACCAGTGGTTGAACGGGATGTGAGACAACAAATTAAAAGGATGCATCAACCCCTAAAGGAAAAGGGGTGTTGGCCGAATATTGCATCAGCATGACTGTTGTATCAAACAAGGAAGGAACGGAGTGTGGGGAAACCATAGATGACTCGGAACTTGAAGGGCCCTCAAGTGAGAACCAGGCTTCCGGTATCCCGACAGTAGTAGGACACAAATGAGTAAGGTGATTTCCTTTGCAAGTTCTATAAAGGAATCTAGTCTTATGTCTAAAATGTCTAGGCTTCTCAATCATATGAATTTCCCCATCANGTAGAGGCTAGTAGAAAATCTCCAACATGACTCGTAGAGGTTGGTGATGGATCCCCAACATGACTAGCGGAGGTTGGTGATGTAATTCCAGTATGACACTTAGTGACTGGACTTGTGCCCCCAACATGACTTGCAACGGCTGGTTGCAAGTATTCAACATGACTTGCAGAGGTTGTCAACCAATCTCCAACATGACTAGCAGAGGTTGGTGATGCAGTTCCAGTATAACTAGCAGTGACTAGACTAGTGGTGGTGGTTGATTGTAGTATTTGAGACCAAAGTCCAGGGAAATATTGGTTTTGAGAAATTGCAGGCCATGAAGGATCCTGGTTTACTCCATGTCCCTGTCTGGAAGGATAGTATCCTCCTCCATACTGATTCATAAAGGGTTGTAAGGGTATTGACATTGAGGAAGCCCCTTGCGAAGATAAAGCGACATGGCAAGGGTTACTCATGTGAGGATATATTTTTCCCCCAGATGAAGGAAATTTGTAAGGGTGATTTCCCATACTAAAAAAATAACTCCCCCTTGATGAAACACTAGAGGACATAAGAAGGTCCACCATGGGAAAAGTGTTCATAGGAACTGACATAGCAGAAGAAGGATGAGTGGACAGAGTGTAATAAGTAGAATGATTGCCTATTTGGGCACTTAATGGATTCGTAGGAAGGAAGATTCCAACCTCCTACCATAAGAGGTGTTTCAAGGATATGACTCCCACCAAATGGAGAGGGAGAATAAAGAGGCATCATGCCCCCAGACCCAAAAATTGTATTCACATAAGGAGGTGAGATATAGGATGGCAAGTGAGAAGACATATCAACAGGAGAGTGACTAGAGACCCAAGGTGCAGACTGAGTGTCATAGTTTTGTATACCATTATAAAAAGAAAACGGATTTGTCCCCATGAAATGAGTATGCATCATGGGTTAGGTAGCGGTGAACGAGGGATCCAAAGGGACTCCACTATCCATGATAATGAGAACTTAGTATAGAATCTTAAGGCCAACTAGTAATCAAAGAGCACACCAAAAGTGAAACAACCAATATACATGAAAATGGGGTAAAGTGGTTGTGTGGCCTCCCTCCCTAAAGAAGGTATGTCTTGCCCAAGAGGGGCCTGAGACTCCCTACTAAAGATCAGAGGTAACATAATCAGTTATAAGGGCCCTCGTGGGCTTAACAACCAGTCAGTCAGATCCCCCTGGAGAGATAATCCTCCATAAAGGTTGTGTGTTCTCCAACCCTTATCTGACCTAGGGTACCTGTATAATAACCCCTGCAAGTAACCTATGAGACACCTAAGTCAAGAAACTAATAAACCATTGTATAATCGATGCACAGCTGAGCAGTCGTAAATTTGGATCACCGTATGGGGAGGGTAGCAAATCCTGAAATCTTGAAAGCACCGCCTCTCATGGAGGTATGGGCACTAGCAAGATCCCCGAATAAGAATAAATCCATAGAAATATCATTGACGCTAGGAAGGTATCGTGGGGATATCCCTTCAACTGACTTCACGTGACCTCATTATTAACTCTGGTGTGAGCAGAGCCTCCTTATCTTACCAATTATACAATGGATTTCTCCACTCCCTGACCTAGACACATATGTTGATTTAATTTCTTTGGATAAGTTTACTCACAAAGTCCTATTCCAAGGCACTAAATCCTAGGTTAGTTTGTGTACCTTAGAAAATAAAATCGTTACTAATAAATTTTAAATTATAGCGTTGATTTTATGGTCATGATTACTCAAAAAGGTATATGGTGAAGAAACCAATGGTGTTATGACTCTGCAAGAAAAGTAAATATGAAAGTAATGCAAAGTCCTAACTTTAACTTTTGATGAATGATATGCTCCTAAAAATGATTCAATTTTCAAATTCAAATCTATGATTAAGAAGTAAAGATGCAATCTTTCACTATATGCACTAAGCTAATGATAAAAACTCAAAGACAAAAAATGCCAAGCAATGCAAAATGCCTATTTGTTTTTTTGTTTTTTTCAATATATTGACACTAAAAATGCATGGACTGAAAAGCAACTTGATATATATTCCTACTGTGTATAGAAAAGAGATAACTCAAGAAGGATATCAAGCAACAAAACACCCAGCCCAATGTACAAGGACAATAAAAATGAAAATATGAAGATAAAAACTTTGCCCAAAAATTCAACCAAAAAAGGGGTTCCTGTCATCCCACAAGCACTCGATAGGCACTACAAAGACCTAATAAGGCTCAACAAGCATCAAATCCCACCTAAAAAACACCATACCAAGAAAAAAAGCAAGGAAAAAAGGTGTATGCAACTGTTTGGGCAAACAATGCGTATATACACAACTTGCAGTGAGACATACCACGTATGTACACAACTGTCAAGAAAAAAAGGTGTGTATATGCTTTGAAACAAGGCCAGGCAAGGGAGAAAGGATGAAAACTTAGACCCAAAGTGAACAGGAGATGTCAAGTAATGACACGACAAGACTACAATAGAAATGAGAGCAATCTAAAGAGAAAAGTACTTCAAACCCTAAGAAAGAAGATTCATCCCTAGTATGGTCACCAATTCTGTTATGAGGAAAATCTCTCTATGGCTAGGTTGAACCACAAGAGACAAGAGTGACTGTAGAAATCAACTCAATTCCAACATATGTTATATAAACTAATGTGCAAAGGAGGTAAGAAAGAGGCCTACCTCGTCCAAACATTTGATAATGTCCATTGTTGAGCACTTCAACCCAAAGCTTTATACCTGCAAAAAGTTCTCAAGAAACAAGCAGAGAAAGCATATAGTGATAATATAAAAGGTTAGCACATTAGATAGAATAATCCATTAATATACAAAACAAACATGCCCATGGATCATAATACATATATTTGCAAGATATCAATTGGAAAGGAAAGGAGTATTTCTATTAATAAATGATCATCAAAAGTGAAAACATTACAGACTTCTATGTCTACACGGTTCATAACCAAGAAACCAAGTTCCTTCCAATTGGGCCTCCACCACTTCAATCCTCCACTAAAGGCAAGCTCATATAAGGGAGACAAAGAGGTTATCCATCAATAAGGGAAGAGCTTGGGGGGCTTATAACTATGTTCAAACTTAAAGGACAAAGGAATGTAGACTCAATAATGAACTAATAATTTCTCCAGAGTAACTTTACTCTCAAAGTTGAATTCTCTCTCTCTTCCATAGCTCGGAATTGGCTTCTTTATAGCCTTCAAAATGCAAATGAAGGGCCGAGTCAGAACGTTTCTAGTATATGGAAGGTCAAGGATCAGATATCCCATGTCATGACATGGAAACCCGAGATTTAATTTTGATTTTCTGGCACAAATCCTGATGTACATGGGCTGTAGTGGATCAACCAGTGTATACGCATGCTATATAGCTTGCAAGGTGCGTACAAGTGGAAAAATATTTATTTATTTTCTCTAGATTTATCAATCAGAGAAAGTAAGTTTGCATAGGGAAATGGAGTAAGGCCCTCCCTAGAATATTGCATAGGGTGAGAAAAATATTTCTCTAATAGGGAGGAGGCATGCAGTCAGTGGAACTTCCAAGCTTGAGGAGGTCATCACTAGACATGGGATTAGAGGTATAGTTACCCGATATCTACTCTTTTATTTCTTTATATTAGTTTTGGTATGTGTGGGGTAGTATTGAGAATTAATTATCTTTTAGACAGTTATTCACTCTGCCTACATTCTGAACCCTGGTGTAGTTAAATGGGGGATTTCCCACTAGAATAACTGACAACCATACTAGGGAAGCCTCTAGGGTTTTTTAGGGGATTTTGGGTTGCTTGATTGGTGTTCTTTCCTTTCAAGTTTATGTCAAGTTTTTTTAGTCTCTCAAGGGATTCTGGTCACCTTCAGGTGATATACCAGTTGTCCCTGCCCTGTAAGATAGCCTGATATTTTCTTTTTCTGGAAATATACAGAGATGTATGTGCCCTGTTTTGAGTCATTCTGCATACATACGCACTCTGCTCAGTAAATAACCCACGTACATATGAAGGTTGTTGATACAACAACTCACGTATCTGTTTCAAGAAAATTTTTGAAAAAGAGGGAGTTTGCCTCTTTCCTAATTGAAGTTCACACTTCTCAGGGTTTTCTTAGATCAGTCCAAAGACTTTGTTTATAGCTATAGCCTGCGTTTAGAGTTTAGTTTACTTTTCTTCTTGATTTTCTTGTGTTTACTTTTAAAAGGGTTTTAAGCAAGATTTTGAATTGTAGATCTACCTTCTTGGTTTCTTGAGTGATTATGTGTGATCCGCAGTGGGATAAAGATTTGTTTCAATCTTGTTTTAGTCTTCTTTTTTCCCCTTTTACTTGATTTGAAAAAAAAAAAAGATCTATTTCAATTTTTCTCTTTAAGGCAATTTAAAAAAAAAAAAATATTTTATTTTCAGTTTGGTAAAGTAGTTAGAGTTGATTATTTACAAAAAAGGAAAAAGAGTTTGTTTTTTAAGTTCTTTATTGATTTCTTTAAACATAAGTATCTTTTAGTCAAGCGAAAACACGTTTTAGGTTTTCTTTACAAGATCTTGAAAAAGTTAGTTAAAGAAATTTTGGTTACAAAGAGTTAGTTGTAAAACTTTGCTTTTGGATTAGAAGTAATTTTTCTTTCAAGTTTCATATTTTTCTCCTCTTTTTCGTCTCTTATAACATCACTAGTTTCACCACCATATCCCATGAGTAAATAAATCCATTAAAAAGAATGATAGATCTAAAATAAAATAGAATTTTTACGTTTGTAGGGTCAACCAACTAGTTTAGGGCTACAACCGTGGATTAGGTTGGAGAGGAAACTCTTCAAGGCCGCTAAAACAAACATTGGAGTATGAGTTAGGGAGTGTTTAATTCTAGTGTCGTAAAAGTTATCCAGGACCCCTATAACACAATGGATAAACACGAGGTTGCGTGAGGAAAGGCAGTGGAGATAATCCCTCCAAAAATAGACTGGACGTACTGGGGAGCACATATTGAAGATCTATCTCGGGAGTAATACCGACTGCATTCCTATGGAGCTTCATGGACCTCGAATCCATTTGAGATCCTCTATTGTCTTCCAGACCATTTTCTTTTGATACCCTTGATAGGTTTCAGACTTGTTATCATACTCATTATGATTCGTCCGACTGTCGACTGTACCTGCCTGGTGACTAACTGTGAGCTGGAAACTTAGTTGCCCATATTATAGAGACTTACATGGGTGACTGCGGGGGTATACCACTGTAACTAGTGCATACATTGAGTATACCCGGAGGGTGGTTCCGTGTTCGAGTTTCACTTACACCAGTTAGTTTCTCTAGTGTCAATTGGAATAACTATCTGTCCTACTAGATAGTTGTTTACTTGATTTTCCTTTAGGAATTTTTAGTGTGTGCTCTGTGCTCCCTATTTTTCCATAGTGAGTTAGTAAATCATTATTTTGGGTGTCTGACTTAAGGTGGTATACCACCCACTCTGTCAAGCATGAGGACATTTGGTCTTCCTCTTAGAAACATGGAGCCGCCTCTATATAGGCATTGTTTTTATACCACTGGTTTGCCAAAGTCAGTGTGAGAGACTTTTACGGACTTGAAATATCCCGCAAGGGGAGAACCTATGCATAAGATATTCATTGAAAACGTTACTGACAATACCAACAAAGGAACCCCTTCGCAAGGGGATTCTTGTTCTTTTCCTTTCTTTGGAAATGTTGGTGTCCCTTTGATGGCCACTTTGTACATTCTTGGGTTGAATGTGGGACTACCGGTTCGGTTGGGTACCATTCCAAATGTCCTGAATTCTCTTGACGCTTCTCAGTTAATCAGATTATGTCATGGGCACCATGTTGATGTTCCTTCATCAACAAAGTCTTCTCCTCCTTCTCCCATCTCTCGTGAAAGCACAGTTACTAGTAACTGGAAGTCTAAACGAAATAAAAAGAGGAAGAATAGGAAAGAACCCAGCCTCTGCAAGACATGTTGGGGGAAAAAGTCTAGTCACTTCTAGTCACATTGGCGATAGGTCTATAGCCTCTATGAGTCGTGTTATTGACCCATCACCAACCTCTACAAGTCATGTTGGAGATGTGAAACCATCCACTGCTAGTCATATTGGGGGAATTGATTCTATTGAGAAACCTAGACGGATAGGACGTAAGCCTAAGTTCCCTTGTAATATTTGCAAGGGACATCACCTTACTCATTTATGCCCTGGAATTCCAGAAGTACAAACATTGTGGTCCCTATCTACAAGCTCTTCTGATTTTGAGTCTTCTGAGGTTTCCTCATAGTATATTCAGCCTTCGGTTGATGAAGTGGTCATGCCGATGCAATCTTCAGTTGATCCCACTTCTCTTTTGGGGGATGATGTGCCTATACACCATGTTTTCTCTTATCCTATTCAGCCAGTGGTTGAGGAAGTGTTCATGATGATGCAGTCTTTGACTGATCCCACTCTTCTCTTGGAGAGTGTCGAGTCTACCAAAATGGTCATGTTGTTGCAATCTTCAGTTGACCCACTCTTCTCTTGGAGAGTGATGTGTCTACCGATTATGTTTTTAGAATTTCCAATTCAATAATTTCATAACAAGGGGGAATTCCACTCACTTCAAGCACACCCACTCCAAGCCCTAGGATGCTTTACTTTGATTGGAATGACCTTGTTGAGGCTCGTCTTCCTTCTTTTGCACCCTTTCAAATAAGGGTTGAAGTTAATTCAACAAACACTTATCAATGTATTGTGGATGAAGGAGCCTCTACAAGTATTTTATCCTCTTCGGTTTGGCAAGCCTTCGGATATCCCAAGCTTGTGTCTGCTTCACATGAGTTGTTGTCTTTTGATAGACATCCTAGTGAATATTTGGGGATTCCTCCTTAGTTGCCTATATCATTAGGTGGGAAGACTATCCTTGTTGATGTTATAGTGGTGCAAGGCCGATTAGATTTCAATATGCTTCTCGGGAATGATTATGTATATGCTATGAATGTTGTGGTTTCTATGCTCTTCTGAGTGATGCATTTTCCTCCTAATGGAAGCATTGTCACTATTAACCAGCTGGAATCTGATAATCACCATCCCAATTCGACGTTATTTCAGGCTACCCCTTTATATGTTCCTAGTGTTTGTGTAGACTCTATCCCACCATTGGTTAATTATGTGGCATCTTATCCTCGATGTTCAATTGCTTCTGAGAAGGAACATGTGAAATCATGTTTGCCTTCTCAAGACTTGGTCTCATAAATTGATCCTTTGGTTAATCCAATGGGGGAATGGGATCCCTTGCTTCCCCCTCTTGGTACAAGTGATCTCTTCGGGATTACATGAGAAAAGTATCCCCATTGAGTCTTCTTTAAGCCTTTTTCAGACTCCCTAAACATGAAAATATTGTCGAGCGATATTGTTTCCCTTCACGCTCGCCAAACTAAAATTTGAAGGCATATTTGTCCGGTGGCAGTTTACCCCTTTTTCGGTCCAAATGGTCAATTTAATGAATAAAGGTATGCTCTAGGAACTTAGGTTCACTAGAAGAGTATTATTAGGTGTAAGTTTAACCCTTTTTCGAGCCTAAGGGACTAAATCTTTTAAAAAGGAACATTCTCCTTGGTTTTGGTTTATCACCTTTTTCGGGCCTTGGAGATTACTTACGAAAAAGGAACCCCCGTGGAGTCCATAGTGAAGATATTTTCAAACGCCATAAAATTGAAAAGATCATTGAGTGACCTTGTTCCTTCACACTTGTTAAATTGGTTTAGAAGAACATCTACTGGCATGAGTTTACCCCTTTTCCAACTTGTAGATTATAGCAGAAAAATGTATGCCTTAGGAGATTTGTCTTGTCAGGTGAGTTCTCCTCAATAACATTTATACTTTTTCGGGCTAGGGAGACTAAACTCAGGAAAAGGCTGTGAGTCCATAGTTAATCTCTATTCAGACTCCTTAAAATTGAAAAGATTGTCGAGTGATATTGTCTTTTTCACACTCGTTAAAATGGTTTTGAATAGACGCCTTTTTGGTTCAAGTTTACCCCTTTTTCGAACCAACTGGAGTATCTCCAAAAAAAGGTACTCCCTGGAGTCTTATTTTACGTTTTTTCAGACTCTCTAAATGTGAAAAAATTACCGATCTTAAGTTCTCTGGGATCATGAAAATTACATTGAAGGGGGTCACATCATGTATTTCTTAATCGCATTTGCATCTCTACATATTTGACCTAATCTCGGATCCATGTTGTTGTCAACTGAACCTTTTAAGAATGCCTTCTACGCAAGCCTTGTAGCACTTTGCCTCTGCGACCTGACACCTTGACCCATGGAGGAATTTTCCCTAAGTGTCCTTTTCCTGCACATGTCTCCTTGCTCTGAGCATTAATTTGTTTCTTGCGCTTGGAACTAGTATGCTTTCTTGCGACACTCGTTCCTCCTTTGTAACATAGCATTCTTTTATTCTTTTTCAAGCTCCTTAAAAAATTGAAAAAGACAAAAAAATCAAATATCCCCAAAAGAGGGGACGGGAAATATGTATTCTTTTTTTGGCAGCACAAAGAGGCGCCCTTCGACAAATCACATCCTTCCATTTGTTTGCCAAGCATTGGGATCTAGTATGAACTTAGGAAGTTGTTCTCGCTACATAGAGTTGTTTCCTCCTCCATTTAGTTACTCTTCCAAACACATGGAGAGCTTGCGTTGCCTCTTGCATCATGAACTTATGTCAATGTCATGCTTCTTGAGTCTGATCACATGTTTGATTCTTTTGTACAAGGGAATTTTCACCCAACCTGAGTCAGACTTTCTACAGGTTTTCTCTTGACCTTATGAGTCGGCCATCTCGAGAGCCCAGTCAAGTCCTGATTCAAAATCAACAAAGTTCTCTTCTTGATCATCAAGATCCTCATGTCAATTCCTGTATAGTTGTGAAAGACCTTAGGGTAGTGAGTTATGCACTCCCATTATACTCCTACCTGACTTTTGAAGATCTTGAATTTGTTGCTCGAGCTATGGAGACCTCATCTTTAGCCATCAAGCATCACTAGCTTCTTGAAGATGGATACTATATTTGTATATCTTTCATTTTGAGATGTAGATATAATGTATATTTCTCGCGGCTACACTTTATATAATTATATGACATGGATCTGTAGTGTACTTGATTGGAAACCATTATTTATTTCATCCCGAGCATGGGTATGCCCGCCTCAGAGAGACAATTGTTATTTTGGAGATGGCACCTCCTGAACTCTAGTCCCGGGCTCACTCAATTTTGTACATTGGTGAAGATATTGTAATTTATTTCATCCATCAGTTTCTCTTCTGAACTCACACATTAGGGGGCATCTGTTATAACCCTAAATTTCTCTACACATGCATACATGGCCTTGGCCCTCTTACTTGCATTTTTTGCCAAAGCACTGTTGAGTAGCTCTTCTTAACAAACTATTTTTTAGAAGATGTACATGCCTTGCACCATTACTGCCCATGTACATACACCTTTTGCACCACTAAATCTATCGTACATATGCATGCTAAACCATTACAGTGTTATATTCTTGCAAAAGTTGCAAAAAATAAAAAGTTGCAAGGAATTCGTTGAAATTTATGGGCTATTGGTAGTTTCCCAAATAATCCACCTACTATATCCCATCACCCAACTGAATAACCATCCTCTTGTCATATAAAAGGAGGTGTTGGGGTCTCATTTCAAATCTAAGCATAAAAACAATGAAACTCTACCCAATTTCACTTCCCCTACTTGCCCAAGGTCTTGCTGCCTTTTCTGAGAAATTGCCTCAACATTCCCTCATTAGCCCCTTCTTCCTCTATTTAACCCATTCACTTCCCTAGAATATATAAGAAGGTTGAGAGAATAAGTTCACACAAGGTGCACTTGGAGCTTGGTGAAGAGGATCCTGGACCAATTTCTCGGAACGATGGTCGACTTATATTGTAAAGGTATAATCTTCGTGTTATGAGTAAAAGAATTACATTTTCCTATCCCAAATGATGGTGTCTTGAATACTTTTATTGATTTATGCTTGACATTCTAACATCTAACCCTAACTTATATATGGAATAACATGATTTTAGTTCTTTGTTTGTGAATCTTTGGATGCAGGTCAGCCCTAGGAGGAGGTGTACAGTCAGTGGAACTTACAAGCACGAGGAGGTCATCACTAGACGTGGGATTAGAGGTATAGTTACTTGATATCTTCTCTTTTCTTTATTTATATTAGTTTTTGTATGTTTGGGGTAGTATTGAGAATTAATTATCTTTTAGACAGTTATTCGCTCAGCCTACATTCTGAACCCTAGTGTAGTTAAAGGGGGGTTTTTCCCACTAGCACTACCATTTTCTTGGCTGCTGCGGATAGTCTTGGGAATTCCTTTTTATATATAATAAAATAAATATGGACGATGAATTCATCGCAAATGAGTGCGTAGGATTTTTTGTACATGTTCTCCTATAGTATGTTGAAGTAAACATGAACAGGGAGCTCTGCAACATTCCATCTTATATTCATGTCAGCGAAGACATTTATCACACATATAACATTGAGTAGGTATGAGGCCATGTGGAAAGAGGGTTCTTCCTCTTATTTCAGCGTCTGAGCCTGTTGTACAAAGATGCTCAATTGCTTGGAAATTATTTCTTCCCAGTTGAAGCTACTTCCATAGATCACCACTGTGTATGCCAAGGGCATCCATGTTTCCAAAAACGTAGAGCAGTACTTCTCTCCATGCAGTCAGCAGATGAGAGCCATAGTGTAGATGTATGGCTCCCTCAAGTTAACTATCCCATACCAGCCATTGCTCTTGTTTTTAAACTTCTTTTCCTCCTTCCACCATGAGGCCATAAATCAGCTAGTGTCATGGAATTCGTAGAACTTCACCATGAAGTATGTGTTTACCCACTCCTCTGGGTCTCTGAGTTTGTAGTACTTATGGACTTATGTCGAGAGGAAAAATTCGACGAACCCACCATTCTCATTGTTCATCAAGAATTTATGCACATCTGTATGGTCGATTAGTGACTTCAAAACCTCTATGCATGGAAAAAATGGAGTTCTATGGGCTACCATGTGTAAATGTGACCATCGAATATTTGGAAACAACTATTCGTCAAGCACCCTTACATATGGGTCATTGTGTGGGATACATTCTGGGTAATCCTCCTAGATGATTATGTTGAATAGGTCTACCCACTGTGGGGATCCAGTGTTTTCTTCTGTATCGCCGAAGACCAGAGGTTGAACAAAATATTTCTTCATTGGGGTTTTTACGATCAACTCTTCCCTGGGAGTGTACTCCAACTACCTCACCGTACCAGGAGAATAACCTTCAGCTGTTTCTTATTCCTTTAGCTTAGGTGCTCTCGGTGAGTGTCTGGTGATTGGATTTCTTGGAGTCATTTTCCCTGCAACTAGAACATAGTTAGAGACTGTGCAAGAAATCATATGCATATATAACAAATCATGACCACCGAATTGACAAACTTGAACACATACCTTTTTTTCTTGTTTAACCTGGTTTTGATAATCTGAGAATCAACACAGTCTCGAGACGCTTTATTTGATTCTTCAGATGCTCTAGAATTCGAAATTGTGCACAGAATGAAATTGTTCAAAGCCATTCTAGAGATTTAAACAAAGATAAACTTACGTTGTTGCATCAGCCATTCAATTAGGGTTATGAGTGTAGTTCTATAAAATATTCTACCAGACATTCAAATATGTTTAAAATTAAATTCGATCGTAGGTTGACGGTGCGGGTGCGGGTTGTAATGTGGACTATCGTTGATTTAAAATTGTCATTGTTCAATCGGATCATGGGGTAGAAACATATGTGGGATGAAGCATTAACTAGTCTATTAAATGCCAGAATATAATCGTATCTTGGGCCGAAAACATCCCATCGTTTCTCTAGTCCAGCTGGTGAGTCGGGGGTCGGGGTTTCACTTTGAAAACTTTTTGTTGATATCTCCTTGCAAAAGCTATGATGCTGAACGATCTTACCGTACAGATCCGAAGTGGAAAGACTGACTTGTAGGTGTGACTATGACACAAGAAGCCTTAAGATGAGTCGAGATGAAACTAGGTTGTACGACACCCTTATGTGACGAAGACACGTGGCCTTTGAGACCGGCGTCTTCGTTTACCTGTGTTATTCAGAATTAGGACTTTTCTTTAAGAGAAATGTTCTAAAACCTGATCCTATCTTTCTGACATCGAAAAGTATCAAGGATCGACGATCGATGATAAACCTACCCAAGTGCCCCCAAATTGATTCTAACAAAATCTTCTCGATGCCGAAAGTGTATCGGGGGTCGACGATTGACGATATGTTTAACGTAGAAAAAATCAATTGTTTCAACCTTTTTAGATTTCCCCGACCCCGAGAAAGAACATCGGTCTTCAACTATCGATGGTTTTTAATGGATTTTGGCAATGTCTATCCCTCCCATACTTTGATGACGCCGATGGGGATCGGCTATCTCTTGAATATTTGTGGTGACTAAATCATGCAAACCAAATCCTACTTCTACTGATGCCGATGGTGCATCGATGATCGACGATTAGTGTGACTGTGTGGCCATTTTACCTGCTTGAATTTTTTCGATGCCGAACACAAGAATGTTAGTCACAATGTCAACTGCAGATTTTTAGTTAGAATGCCAAGTTCTTTTAGACACAAGGTTTCATTTAACAAGTTGAAACAAATCTGAATTGATTGATAAGATTCATGAGAAAAAAACAAAAAAATAAACCATTCCCCATAGTGAACTCAATTCAGACAGCAAAAGAAAACAAATGGTACCCAAAAAGTGAAAGAATTTCATAAGGCTTTTACGGTGTGTTGAGTGCTCAACAAATGACGATTTATTGGGAAAAATCAGAATCTTTGTTCCTTCCCTAGGATTAGCTGATGCAGAAGCTGGTTAAGAAATGTTACACATTATTTTCATCATCCCTATGACTGTTAATGATGTAAACCTATCTGTTTCCTTCAAAGGGGTCAGTGGCCTGAGTTCCTGAAGAGAGAAGAACTTTTCCTGAGAAAAGAAGTTGCATTTTCCTATGTAAAAACCTTATAAAAAAGGAAGTTCGCAGGCTTCCTATCTATTAGGGTGCGAGAATGCTTACACGTGGGAAAAACGAGCATTTTCTCGAATCTTCTAGAAGGAGAAACTTCCATGTTAAGGTGGCATCCGAATGGTTTGTATCTTACTCGCTTTCATGATTTAGTGGGATCATCCTAACCTCCTCACCTTTTCCTCTTCAACTTATAAAAGGAGAGGAGCTCTCATGGAGAAGGGGTTCTTGAGCTTGTTAGCTTTGGTTGGCTTGGAATTATTAGTTAGTTGGAGTGGTTTTGAGATTTGCCTTTGTCAAGATAGACTGTAAATATTATCAGATCTATGCTCTCTGAAATACTTTGTCGAATACTTTGTCGAGTGTGTGTAGAGAACGAGGAACAGTCAGTCGGAAACCTGCCAACAAACAAGGAAATACAGTACAATAATATATCATCACCATATAACTGGTTTTTCTTTTCTCAGAGTCTCTCCTATCCTTGCGTTTACAATTCCTCGGGTTCATGAATCTGGGACCAACTATGGAGTTTCAACCTTTATTTTTCCTTCATTCCTCTTGACCATGACCCACACCCCCTTTTGACAAGATTTGAGTGAAGCATCCACTGGCACTAGGCATTTTAGTTGTCATCATTCACTTGCTCCGGTGTTGCTCTACTGCCAGTGAGCGTCCATAGCCCTGGTGGAGTCACTCGAACGTCGCACTCCTTACTCCGCTGCCAGTGAGCATCCATAGCCCCAACGGATTTATATGCATGCCCTCTCCTACTTTTCTCTCAATTGATATAATTGATTTATTTTTGGCAGATATGCCCTGAGCGAATGGGACAGGAGGACATCTGTTATCTGCAAGAAGAGATGGTTAAGGTGAAATTGTTCCTAGCTCTGTCTAGAGGTACATGTGGTACTTTCCAACTTTCCATATTTCCCTTTAGGTTTTAACAGACCACCAGGAGGACACTTCATCACTTGCCAAGGTCATTTATTTGCAAAGGTCAGATACAATTTTTTATTTTTTTTTAATTTTATTTTAAGAAAAATGTAATATGTCCAACGTTTCTTGTGTTGTACATAAGTGTGAGTGAGGAATAGAGTTTTCTACACTGTATTGATTAAGGTCAACCACTGCCTTGCAGAACACAACTTTATAGCACAAAAATACCACATAAAATGAAACAAAAATAAAGGCCTCTACAACCAGTCTACCTTGCGCCTGGACATTTATCCTAATCATAAAAAAATCATGAAAACACACACACACACTTTTTTTTTAACAGAAATATTTTTTCAGGGCTTGGCCATTCACCGGGAGGGAATTGGGTTCCCCCCTCATATTTTGAAACCGATACGTGCCTGCCCCAAGTTTCTCGGCTACCTAGAAAGGTCTGAGCCACAGATTCTGAAACTTCGAATGTTTTCCCTTTGGTTCATTTTCTTTGTCCCATTTTAGGACTAAGTCTCCTACTTCAAAATTCTTCTCTTTCACCTTATGCTTATTAAACCATTGTTTAACTATCTGTTGATGAGCGATGAAATTTGGATTTTATTTCTCCATTTCTTCTTCCATCATGAGGAGGGTATCGATTCTCAGTTGAATAACCGATGAGGGTTTTCCCCTAGATCCCCGAGCAAGCTGAAGAGATGGAAAATATATCTCATTCAGGAGAATGGATTCTTGTCCATATACCAGAAAGTATGGGGAGTTTCCTATAGCTTCCTTGGGTGTTACTCTATTGGACCATAAGGCATTATGAAGCGAATTATGCCAATTCCTCTGATCGTCTGCAACTGTTTTCTTGAAAATACTCACTAAGTTCTTATTGGTTTATTTTGCCACTCCATTCCCTCATGGATAGTAGTTTGCAGAGTATCTGATTATAATTCCTTTGTCTAAAGTGAACTTTGTTAATAGGGTGGAAGAAAAGTAAGCGGCATTTTCAAAAACAAGAACGGAAGGCATACCAAACCTTGTGATCAACTGTTGTTCTATGAATTGGATTACCACCTTTTCATTCATGTGAGTCTGAGGGATGGCCTCTACCCATTTCGTAAAATAATTTGTAGAAGTCAACATGTATATATGTTGTTTTGAGGAACTTGGATTAGCCTCCCCTATGATATCTAACCCCCATTTCTCAAATGGTTTGGATATGGCCACTAGTTGGAGTGGTACAACTGATTTCTTTTCCCTCCTCGTGCTTATTTGACAAGTTTTATAGTTTCTAGCGTATGTATGAGCATCCCTAAACAAAGTTGGCTAGTAATAGTCGACTCTCAGTATCTAGTGAGCAATGGTATTCCCTGCAAAGTGTCCACTTGCAGGACCATTATGGAACTCTTTCAGAACCTTATATGCATCTTCATGTTTGAGAAATATTAGGAGTACCCTATCATAATTTACATGGAAAAGCACCGAATTTATGAGGCAATATTGAGTCGATTTTATTCTGAGATCTCTCGTTTCCTTAGGTTTTAGGTTTTCTAGGCAAGTCCCATGATGCAGGAGATAAATTAGTTTTCCATACTAGGACTCTTGCCCTGGGGGGTCATATAAAGCTTCACTACACCATAATGCCAATTCATTCTCCCACCTGGAGTCTTCATTTACTTGATCTTGAGCTTCAATGACCAGTTTACAGAATCCATGTCCCTTAACTAGTTTGGAAAGATTTATATCTAGATAAAATTCTTGGACAAATGCCATCCAATTTCCTCTTCTCTCCCCCATCTCCTATTGAGCAAATAGGGATCGGACCGCGGGATGAGGCACAATGACTTTGGTGTGATTCTTTAGGATATAAGATCTGAAATGTTTTACTTCTTTGTACACTTCGTAAGCCTGCTTTTCTATAGAAGGGTAATTCAATTCGGCCCCTTGGAGGTTAGTTCTCATAAATGAGACCGATGCCTCACTGTTGTCATCATCCTTCTGAGTCAACACTGCAGCTAAAGATTGATCAGAGAAAAAAGTATAGAGGAAAAAATCTTTGCTAAAGTTGGGAATTTGCAACACCAGAGCTTGAGATATTGCAGTCTTGATATTGTTGAAAGCATCTTTTCGCTCGTTATCCCACTTAAAATCATCATCCTTGTGAATAATTTTTTGTAAGGGTCTGATAGTTTCAACGAAATTGAGCGTGAACTTCCTCACAAAATTGATTTTCCCAAAGAAGGATTGCATAGCCTTTTTGTTGTGGGGTAAGGGAAGTTGAGCTATTGCTTTAAACCCATTCTAGGTTTATGAAAATTCCTGAGATATAATATGACCTAGTAATTTCCCTTCCTCGACACCAAAGATAGTTTTCTTAGGGTTTAAAGATATAGCATATTTCCTACACCTTTCAAAAATATGGGTTAGATGTTGGATGTGATCTTCTCTGTTCTTTGAATACTCAGTCACGTCACCTAAATAGACTACTACACACTTCTTGATCAATGCCCGAAAAGATACATCCATCGCCCTTTGGAAGTTTTCCCCTGCATTAATTAACCTAGAGGGCATGTGTTTATAAGAAAATGTTCACCACTTGGTCTGGAAGGTATTTTTAAATCGGTCTTCCTCTGAAACTAGAACTTGGTTGTAACCTAAAAAAGCCATCTAAAAGGGAGAAAAATTCAAAACCAGACACGGTCTGCAAGAGTTGTCCCATTGGTGGGACTGGGTAATTATCCTTTTCTGATGCTTTGTTGAAGTTTCTGAAATCCACACACAGGTGGATTTCCCTGGAATTTTTCATGACAAGAACTAAATTTTCTACCTAGGCAGAGTGTCTAACCTGAAAGATAATTTTAGCATCTAAAAGTTTTTTAAACTCTTGACACATGAGAGGTTCCAGAGATGGGTGCTACTTTCAGAGCTTCTGTTGGAAGGGTATTACTACTGTTGGGCTCCGGATTTATAACATTTTCTTGCTGGTTCTTGAAGACATTGTTTACTCTCCTGAAGACTTTTGTTTAGCAAATGGCATTCTTTCTGTCCTATTCATGTTCTGTTACACATATATGTTCCATTGCATACAGAA
>SNQJ01S0007986.1:60751-94998 GCA_010110895.2 Picea sitchensis | reverse complement strand
CTGCTTCTCTTTTTCTGACTTTGACAAGGTTATCAAAATGTATGTGACCCATTCTTCTATTCCATAGCCAACTTTCATCTTCCTTTCCTAGACAACACTTTTCATTTCCAATTTCACTTAACACATATATGTTTCTTGAAGTTCTCGCAGCTGTAGCAATCAATTTTTCTGAACCTTCTTTTCTTATCTCGCACTTTTTTTAATCGAAAGTAACTTTATAAACTTGGTCACACATTTGTCTCACACTTAGAAGATTATGTTTCATATCTTCTACTAGAAGAACATTTTCTTCCTTGGTATTCTTGTTCCCAATTTTGTCTATTCCTTTTCCAATGATTTTAGCGGAATCATCATTTCCGAAGGTGACTGATCCATCTCTTTCCTTTCTTAATGTAAGAAACATGTCTCTATCACCTATCATGTGTGTTGAACATCCACTGTCAAAATACCAACCATGTTTTTTATGCTTATCTTGTAGAGAGAGAGTGCATTCTTCATTGCTATACCGATTCTTCTTTTTTATCCATGTCCTTTTCTGAGGTTCCTATCTGTGACTGTTGTTATTCTGTTGCGGTTCTCTAGGAGGGACTGTCATTCTACAATCTTTGACCATGTTTCCAAAGTTGTTACATTTGTAACATTCCACTTCAATGCTCAAGGATTCAAACCTATTGTAACTTCTTCTTTGTGTTTCACTAGGCCTTCTTGGATAACCCTTTTGTGTATGACTTTCAAAGTTGTTTATGTTCCTATTGTTAGCTCTACAATTCACATCTTTATGTCCAAAATTATTACATGCATAACATAAACCAAAAAAGATAGTTTGATACATGGGAGTTGAAGATCTTCTGAAAGGAGGTACTCTTATGAATTCTTCTTCTTCCTAAGGCCTATTTGTTGGTTGGTGATTCTTAAATATGAATATTCTCGGTGGAGGAGTGTCCCTGTAATCTTCCTTGTAGATCTTCCTATACCCTTTTATTGTTTCTGCATAAACTTTTGGATATGTTTCTTGCTCTGTTGTTTTGGAGCTTGATCCCTTTTCTATCTGATTGTATCCAAGTCTAGACTTGTCATGATGAGGTTTTTGACTATTGATAATGTCATCCAAAACTTTTGAGTTGTTCTACATATTTTTCTTTTGAAGATCCTTTCTTAATGTGAGAATCTTTGCTTCCAAATTTCCAATGATCCTATCTTTTTCTTCTAGATGTTCTTTGAGTGTTTCTTCAATTATTTTATATTCTTCTATATGAACCTTCAAATTTGTGATCATTTGTTCTAGTTCTTGAGTGTCTTCTTTCTTTTCTAGTTCTTCTTGTAGTTTCTTTTTTTTCTTCTTTTCTCTTCTGATAACTTCTATGGCACACATCAATTCTTCTTGATGGTCAACTTATGCTTCTTCATATTATTCTTCGGCTTCTTCATATTCTTCTTCGGAGTCTTGTTTATCAGAGTCTTCTACTACCATGAATAGATCTCTTTTTGTCTCACTGTCACTGACTTCATCTTCATATGATGATGAGATGTCTTCTTTGGTGCATAAGTTTTTCTCGAAAACTTTCTTTGTGGTTCTTTTTCCTTTATATGTTTGTTTTCCATTTGAGTAACCTTCATCATTTCTCTTTTTCTTATGAGGACATTTGTTAGAAAAATGACCAATACCATCATAATTAAAACAAATCAAAGGAAGCTTACCTCTATACCCATCGTTGGTTCCTTTGTTCAATATTTTGACAAAGTTGGCCACTTCTTCATCATCTTCCGAGACGTCACTGCTGCTGCTAAGTTCTTTCTTTTTTCTTTGAATTTTTGGATGCTTTGAAGGATGCTTCTTTTGTATCTAAATTTTCCTGTTCAGTTCTCATTTCATATGCTATGAAGATTTCATGTAATTAATCCATGCTTATTGAGTTCATATCTTCTCTTTCTTCTAGTGCTGATATCTTAGGGTCAAATCTCATAGGAAGAGATCTTAGTACCTTTTGAACAATTATAGATTCTTATATTTCTTCTCCCAATCCGATGATTGTATTTATTGTTCCATCAACTTGTAAAAAGTAAGCTGCAATATTCTCATCTCCCTTCATCTTAAGTTGTTCAAAATGACGTTTGTAAGTTTGAAGCTTTGATGCTTTGACTTTTGAATCTCTTTCATAAATATTTTGATGTTTGTCCCAAATCTCTTTAGCGTATTTACAATGTGCAACTTTGGTGAATATCGTTTCACTAAGACCATTCAGAAGTGCATTTGTGGCTTTGGAATTATTCTGACTGAGTTTCACTACTTTGTCATTTGTTGGTGGAACTATTGGTACTGTGTATCCATCTACAATTGATTGCCAAATTTCAAATCCCTGTGCTTGTATATATGTCTTCACCCTTATGCTCCAAAATGCATACTTTTGTCCATTAAACTATGGTATTCCATTTTTATACAAGTTTTTTCTCTCCATGATATTCCTTTCAGTGGTTAAACTAATTTTTTAAGGAACCCTCTTTGATACCAATTGTTAGATTACTTAGAGGGGGGGTGAATCAATAATAGAGCAATTTAATCCTTTTTAACCATATAATGCAAGTGTTATATCAGTGTAGCATTATCATCCAATAATTGTAGAGTAAATAAACAATGAGCAATCATACACATACACAATACAATAGTGTTTTTATGTGGAAACCCAAAGTGAGAGAAAACCACAGAATGCTTTTTCTTATATGTATTGAAGAATTACATTCATTGGAAGCACCAACTTCCTTTTTTTTCTAGCTGCAACTGGAACGAGGCTCCAACCCCCTACTTTCTCAGGCTAACACCTAAGGGAAGATCCAACTCCCCAATTCTCTAGCTACAACCAGAAGGAGGCTACAACCTCCTAATTTCTCTGGCTACAATCGGAAGGTGGCTATAACCACCTATCCTTACCCCGTCCAACCACCCTAAAATATAAATGCCAAATATAGACAACCTGTCACTATCACTGAATCAACCACTACCACTGTCAACCTGTCACTGTTAACCTGTACCAATAACCTGTAAAAATCTGTACCAATCACCCTGCACCAAACAACCTATACCAATAACTTGAACCAACATGTACCATGCATCAACCATGCATCAACCTTAACTCATTAAGATGTACCAACATCATCAACTATACACCTCATGTATGTGCCAACTCATCAACTACTTGTCTCAACCATGTACCAAACATGTACCTTAACCATATACCAAATACATACACCAATATAACCATCAAAAGTTGTGTAACAATTCATCACTCTATCCATAAACCAAATACCATAAACCCTTACATCAAACCATGTGCCACAACCTCACTATTATGTAGCCTCAATATAAACCAACAACTTCGACAACATATCACAACCAAAAGACCAATACCCATATGCCAAAAAAAAAATACCAACTGTATCCCTCAACAAGTCTGATATATGTAGCAATACTAAACATCCAATACCATCTCAAGAGATAAACAATAGCTCACAAAACATACCTCAAACAAAATGTGCCATATCTCTCATAAATAGACCGCAACCATGCTGCTGCCACGATTTTTCTGCCACACTTTTTCCATCGCACTTTTCCTGCCGCACTTTTTCTGCCACACTTTTTTTTCCTCGATTTTTCTGCCGCACTTTTTCTGCCACACTTTTTCTGCCACGATTTTTCTGCCGCACTTTTTCTGCCGCACTTTTTCCACCACACTTTTCCTGCCAAACTTTTTCTGCTGCAAATTTTCTTGATCAATAATACCTGCCCAAATAACCTTTCACAAAAATAGATATTCAATGATATTCAAGTGTGTTTAAATGAGAGAGATTTGCCTCTTGTTTATCCTTTCATGCAGTATTACACTTTCCTTATTTTATGGAGCTCTCGATTTACTTTATTATTTAAATAATTTATTTTGCCAACACTTGACTTTTGGGGGCTTCTATATGACTCATGAGGGTTCTTCAACTTCATATGGGCATAAATATCTAACCGTGATGAGTTATGTGACATTCCACATACCACTGGAAACGGCATGACAAGAACTATCCAAATAGAATAGTTTCATTGACAAATTCACTGACCTTCATCTCATTATTCCACAATTCAGCATGGGTTCTCTAACCATACTTCTAGGATAACTCAATCTGCAAAGTGTCTTCCCGTGAGGGCTTTCACCAAAAGGGGACCACTTTGGAGTTCATCCATTTGTACTTATTATCAACCATGACAAGACAATAATGAGTCATCTTTACATCAAACAAACTTGGGTCCATTACCCAAACCTTTGTGCTACCGGGATTTCTTCAAGGGTTGAAATCAATGACAACCAACCTTAATCAACAATAATGACAACCTTAACCTTAATCAATATTTCTATTTATCATGTGGGAGGATAATTTGAAATCAACATTAATGTTTGGACCCAGATCGTTTTGTGTTTTATCTTCATCCTTTACCCAGGATTTTCATTTCAGGTCTTGGAACTTTCTCCTTATAACTTACTGAAATATGTCAGCAATACAGATGGATAATGCCTGAAAATGGTGTGCAATTTTGTTGCAGCTTGGTTACCTTTGTATCATACTTAGCCCTTCTACACCTACCCGCAGTTCTCTTCTACAAGAACATTTTGCAAAGGCATGTATGTACTCATTCCCATGAAAGGTGGGAATATAATCGAGGGCATGGTGGGAAGGATAAAATTTCCTTATTCAATTAAGGCGTTAGATTTCCACTTTGTCACATAAGGCAAAGGAACAAGATTTGTAATGCTAGGAAAAATGACAGTTGGAGTTGTGTAGACGAAATTGGCACACACATGGTGCAGAGTCTGGGGAACAAATTGAAGGAAAATTTAAGAGCAGGAGGAAAAGATATTCCAACCTCTATGGAAAGTCTGTAGGATAGGAATGATGAATAAATACCTAAACATTCTTACTTGCAAACTGTAAATAGTAAACAGTAAAGAATGAATACGAATGATACTATGGTATTGAAACCTACTTGTCAATGATGAACGATATAATTGCAAGTCCAATTGCGAGTGCAGGATTTCAACCCTGCAAAGTGCAACAACAGATCCTAGAATTACCCAGGATTTGCATTTCAGGTCCTGGAACGTTTTTCTTTATAACTTACTGAAATATGTCACCGATAAAGATGGATAATGCCTGAGAACGGTGTGTAATTTTTTTTCATCTTAGTTACTGTTGTATCATACTTAGCCCTTCTACACCTACCTGTAATTTTCTTCTACAAGAACATTTTGCAAAGGAAACAAGACTGACATCGTCTTTCCATGTGAAAGACACGGATTTGATTCCCGTAGGGGATAGGTAGGTACTCATTCCTGGGCAAGGTGGGAATATCATCGAGGGAAAGGTGGGAAGGCTAAAGTATTTCCTTATTCAATTGAGGTGTTAGATTTCCACTTTGTCACACATGACAAAGGAACGAGATTTGTAATTCTAGAAAAAATTACAACTGGAGTTGTGTAGATGACATTGGCATGCACATGGTGCAGATTCTGGGGAAAAAATTGGAGGAAAATTTAAGAGCAGGAGGAAAATATATGCCGACCTCTATGGAAAGTCTGCAGAATAAGAATGATGAATAAATACTTAAACATTATTACTTGCAAACTATAAACAGTGAACAGTAAACAATGAATACAAATGAAACTATGGTATTGAAACTTACTCATTAATGATGAACGACAGAATCGAAGGTCCAATTGCGGGTGCACGATTTGAACCCTGCAAAGTGAAAAAATAGCTCCAACTGCGGGTGCAGGACTCCAACCTTGCAAATTTGAAGAAAACAAAAGCAAGCATCAAGAAACAAACCAATGAGCAAGCACCAACAGGTCCAACTGCAAGTGTAGGACTTTAACATTGCAACGTTGAACCAAACAACAACAAGCAGGAACCAACGAACAGACGGACCAGTGAACAAGCAACAACCAATGAACCAGTAAAAAATATATGTATCTTCAATGATGAATAAATTTTATTCCAAACATAGAAGAAATATGAAACATATGATGACTATGCAAGTGGCAGTGGACAACAATATTGCCCAAATTCACTGCAAGATTGTATGTAGTATTTTGAGAAAAAATGTACTCTGATAGGCCTATTTAAGTAAACATTTAAGGTTGTTAGGCCTGTTTAAGGGCCTCACGCTATGTGAACATTTAAGCTATCAGGCCTATTCAAGTACCTCAAAAAGAGTGTCAATGCTCAAAACTTTTTGTATGTAAACATTTCAATAAAAATAAAAATTAAAAAATTAAAAAAGAGCATTGATGCTCTAATCTTTGCATATCTAAACATTTAAAACATTGGGAATAACAAACATGACAATAATACTTTGAATCTATTCTCTAATGAGATTATGACATATAACATTTTTTTTATTATATAAAAAATAATGTTTTTAGTCCTCTAGTTCGAACAATAGAGATTATGCAAAAAATTATAGTCAAAGGACAAACTAATATGAAGTCAACGAATTATCGATCACTATAGTACCCCTATGCCCTTGGTAGGAATTAACAAGAATAATTTTCACTTTGTTAAGTACATGTTGAAACGCTTCCCAATATTAAATCTTGACTATTCCTTCTCGAAATATTTATTGGATTGTATCATCAATTAAACACTCAACGACTCTTTGATGGGGGTGTTTCTAAAATAGATCTTCCGAGTACTTATTTCTAAAAGTACCTTTCCAAATATAATCTTCCGAAAAGAATATGCAAGAACCTTTTTAGAATGGCTCCTTGAGATAATCTATGATGATGGTGGTTGAATTTTACAAAAAATAATGAGGCCATGAAATGATCATAACTATAAAAGGTACCTTATAATATTTGTAATAATTTCATGTATCCATTATTTTGTAATCATATTCAACAACCATCCTCGTATATTATCTCAAGGAGCCATTGAATCCCTTAAATACATTGGTGATTGGTATGGGCATACACTACACCTAAGTTAGGATATTTTGTTGTGCACAAGCCCTATATATTCTTCCTAGGTATGTCCCTGAAAAAATATTATGCAAACAAATTTCCTATCAAATAGTAGGGGAAGGGATAACTTATTTTTTGGCAGCAAGTTCCTAGAGATTTTGGCCCAAGATTCCAATTAAGGTAATAATATTCACCCTACTGAATGTTCCACATGAAAAAAATAAGCTACAACTTAAAAGATTTTTTTTTATTCATACGGAAAGCTAAAAGGCATGATCTGAGAGTAATCATGAGAGATCATATTAAGTTTGTGTGGTTAATACACCCTTTTACACATGACGTGAATATTTTAGAGGACATTTTACAAGGGGCCTATTCTTTAAAGAGGTAGTAAATATGAGTTAGGATGAATGAGGAAAATAAATATTAGAATTGGAAGAGTATGAAAGGAGGACTATAACCAAAGAATAGTTTGAATTAATGATAAACAAGTAAAAGGAGAAAGGAGGGGAGAAGACTAAATATGAGGAAACCAAAGAGGATGAAAGATACAAGAAATTCGTGGAATTAGAAGAAATATTTAAACTAAACAATAGGAAGAAGAAGCTAAAAAATAGGAAGAGGAAATCAAGAAAAAGAAGGAAGAGGAAGAGACTCAGAGAAAAATTCAAGAAGAAAAGGAAAATATTGAGGTAGAGAAAAAGAGAAGAGTAGAGTTAGATGGAAAGAGAAAAAGGGAAGATGAAAGCAAAAAGGAAGTAGAAGAAGAAATGAATAAAAGAAAAGAAATAAAAGAAAAATATTGCAAAATCCAAATAAAAGTAAAGGGAATAATTATTCTAAAAATTACTAGAAGAAAAAGGTTGTAGAAGAATAACATAAGAAAAAATTCGAGGAAGAAAAGAGAAGGAAAGAGGAATAAAAGAAAAGGGTTATTGAAGAAAAAGAGTATAAGATGGAAGAAGAGAAGAAAAATGAGGAAATAAGTAATAAAGAGAAATAAGAGAAGAGGGAAAAAGAGGAATTACATAAGGAAGAAGAAGAATTAACAGAAGCTAAAAGGAAAAAGAAGAGAAAAATTGATGAGGGTAAAAATAAAGGGACTGTCCCTAGCATTTTCAAAGGGATTACACTGGTGAATAAACATATCCTTGTTGGTACCCCTATAAGATCAATACATAAATTTATCACACTTGTATCAATTGTTAGATATAGATGATGTTGTGGTATTTGTGGGTGAATACTATTAAAACGACTCAAAGAGAGGAATTGAAAAAATATCAACCAAAAGAAAAGAGGTGAAGACCCTCCCAACAAAGGATCTTCCGACAAGACCTTGAGTATACATTTGAAGGGGAAAATTCTTTCATGTGTGTGAATTAAGTGCTACATTAGATATATTGAAGGAAAATGTGGCATACTTGGAAGAACAACTAAAATTTCAGAGGGATAATTTAGTGCATGATTTTAGGCAACATGCCACTAAAACTGAACAACAACATAGGGGAAAAATAGAAACGCTAAAAAGGGAGCAATCAAAAGAAGTAGAAAGAATATAGGCTGAGAGATCGGGGGATATATATATTTATAAGAAAATAAAGTTAAAAGTTATAGGGTATGGAATGATGATCCAAAATATGGAGAAATAATTTAAAGAAAAACAACAGAGAACACATGCACTAGATATTGTAAAAGAAGAAGCTAGTGGGGCTAATGGAGAACTAAGAGAAGCAAAAAAGAGCTTCTTCACCCAATTCAATGAAATATAATATTATTAGGATGTTATCATTACCATATATATTCATCTATATGAGCTAATAGGTTAGTACACAAAAACAAAACATGCCTTTGAAAAGATCATTTATTGGAAGGAAAGGCATGAAGAAACCCTTGCAGATATTTATAACTCATCATGAAGGAACATAGAAAGACTCATATTCTAATGTATGGATGGATAAAATAATTTTAATATGTTAAGGATACCTCTAGTCTCTAAAAAAATCATGTGCCAGGATTTGGAATTCTATAGACGAGCTACTAGATAAATTCAACATGCGAGTAAATGAAGAGCTTGCTCAAGCGGGACCAAGAAAATTGAGAATATAGAAGTGGACGACAACATATACATAAACACATAATCTATTGAGAATATGATATAGAACAAAAAGGACATCCCTATCAAGTATTCAATACAACCAATGAAAAAAAATGTAGCTGCCAATGAGTTTGTAAACAAAATCCACAAGGACTTGAAAAAGGAAGTTGCAAATAGAATATGTGATGGAGAGATGGAACTTCAAAAAATGAAGTTGAGAAAGCTATAGGAAATCACCAAACAATACCACTTCTAGATAAATTATGTAGAATACTTATCGGCCAAGAAAGGCTCATAATTTTTGGATAAAGTATATTTCTTCAACTGTATTCGAGTTGTACAAAGAATGAGAGAAGTTGAAATGATAAGTTGTAATTGTCATCTCAAATAATGACAGTTACAAAATGTAAAGTTACTCTGTTATTTATAAAAGAGATATGTAACAAATATAGGGGAACTTTTTCCCATTGCATTATTAGATGATATTGTTATTTATGAGAAAATAAAGAGAATAATGCATTTGGGAATTCATGAATGTTTGTAAGAATGTATGGGGGTATTCTTTATATGATTTTTTCCTATGAGTTTCATGAATGGTGATGGTATGAACTATTTCTTTGTTTGTCATTTTAGATGCTTGTACATTTATGATTTTTAATAGACACAAGGATACCATTATTGGTCTAGTATGCAACTACTTATGATTTAACCTATGATTTTATTGCTACAACATGTTATTGATTGGCATGAACTAAGTTCTAAGTTAGTAATGATATTTGAAGTTGTTTCTATATTGTTAGAGTTTCTCTTGATCAATATAGGATTTTATTAGAATAGAATAATTTTAATTCAATCGTAGGTAGTTCATTTTCTCTAACACACCACGGTAGGGTAAATAAAAAAAAATACCAGACTGATTTTCATTATGACAACTCATCCTATGATTCCAAAGTCTCAAGAAAGCATTGATGCTCATTGTGGTTTTAAGGACACCATGTTTCCAGTTCTCCTTGGTGAGTTGGATAGTTCCACCGATAGATTCCACATGTTTCCAAATTTTGGAAATTACCATGAATTTTCATTTCCTCCCAATGGTGGAACCACGCCTCTTTGGGACACAAGAGTCTAGGAAAATTGTTTATTACCTTCCCATTTGCAGTTTTTAGACTTGAGACTTTTTTCAAAAAAAATCTTGGCATTGCACGTTGCACCTATACGATTCGACTCTCCCTATAGTAGTCTGTCGTGTGCTAACTTCATAGTAAGCACTAAAACTAGTGCATCTAATTTTACGGTACTTAATCGATGCATCATCATAAAATACATGCACCCAGTGCATTATAAAATAAAATTCCCACTAAAAAACATGTCCATTATTTTCGAACACAGAAGCACAAGTGTGTTCCATTTAACCAAGCACACCACTCAGTTTGTGACTCATAAAATTTAACTCCACGATGCAACCACTTTAAACAAATGAATTGGTGCTATTAAGAAAACCGCACATGGACATATATTGACCGAGTGCAACAATGGTGTGTTTACTTTGACACCCCATAACCTGTTCCCTATGCTTGACAAAGTACTAAAAAAAATGAGAGTTATTCAATAACATGGTAGAACCTAGGCAGTCATAGTAACACATCGCACCTCTTAATTTTCAATAAATCAATATAACGAAGTGGTTTCCATAGGGCCAAAAACACCACCGATGCATTATATTAGATGACGCATCACTAAAAATCATTTAGGTTTTCTAGAAACTATACCACACCAATGCATTTAGTTAGCTAAAGCACATCCCTGAGTTCACTCCATAAAAATTGGGGTGGTGGTGCATTTACGTTAACCAAATGTAATGGTGTTGTTCAAGAACGTAACCAGTAAAATATTGAGTGACCTGTTATAGCAAGGTGTCTCGGTGGGTGGCCCATTACTGGTTCTCTCAACATTAGATGGAAGCATTAAAAAAAATCGTGTGCTTCAATAACATAATAGAACCAATGCATGTTTATTATCACATCACACCACTTAAATTGCAATAAAACAATTTAACTTTTTGGTTCCCCTAGGTCCAAACAACACATGGTTGTTTTAAAGAGCATAACACCGGGACTAATTTTCATAAATTATCAATGCATTACATCTTATGGTACAAGTACCGCTAAGATCCTATGAAGTGCGACAATTGAGATGAAAACATTGGTGCATTCTATTAACCAAACACACCACACAATTTTTGATATAAAAAAATTTCTCAGTGGTGCATCAAATAAATACAACACACCGGTGTTGTGTACTACAAGAAAATGAGAAAAATACATAATACTTTACCATATGGTTGGTTTTATGGGATGTTCTGTTACCAGTGTGTTATGAGAAAAACACACTAGCAACAATGCATACAAAGGTAAAATGGAGTGTTGGTGTGTTAAATTCACTGAAATGCATCAGTGTGGTTAACTAATTTACAGCAAGAGAAATATTTAAAAAAATATCATTACAATGAGTCTTTTAATACACACTCGTTACTGGTGCGTCATAAAATACAACACAACATTACAAAGCATCTGGTGCTCCAGGTAACATAGAGTACAAGTTCTTTTCATATAACAAATCACACCACTTGGTTTATGATTAAATAATTATATTTGAGAGGTGTGTTCAGTAGAACCAACTTCTCTGAGTTACCCAGTTCTTATGTGAAATGGCATCATGGGTCATTTCACATGACAACCCTTAACCATTTTTCTATATAACACAATGCACCGCTATAGATATTAGTTCTCGACCAAAAATGACGCAATGGTGCATTAAATTTAACACAACATTGTTTGGTGACTTATGTATAATATGGAGAACCGATAGTGGTTCTTTTTCTGTTATTAATTGCACATGCTAATTTTTCACATTTTGTTTGCAAACAAAAACTAACTTTAGTTTATGATAAATAAAATATAGTTATATATGTTTGTGTTTTATATTACAATATTTTGTTATCTATATATATGTGGGTAAAAATAATTTTATGTGAATCATATAGGACGACAACGTTGAGTGTAGTAACAACAACAACAATAGAAGCAACTATAAGAAAAATAATCTGATTCACAAACTACTTATGAAAACCTCCACAATTAAATTTTTCTCTTATATTCCTCTCATAATTTAACGCATCAAATCAATCCTCTACCACTTCATCAGTTCTCTTCCTTGCATCTCCTCTTTTTCAGCATGCTTAAATTTCTCTAAGATATCATCCTTGTCATTCCTATAGACAAATATGAACTATAATCATTTTGACTGTAAATCACATACACCTGCTCTTCTTCACCTCAACGGGGATTATCAAATAGCACTTTGAGGATGGGGAGGAATTTCATAGCCCCAAAGTATCTTTAACTGGGGCCCTTGTCTATGGATTTTGGAACATCAACTTTATTCCCCTCAAAGTTCGTCATCTTTTCCCCTGATTTTACATAATTAGGACTGCCAAGATCTACGATTAGAGGTTCCCAATTCCCCTTTTCCATGTTTAGCAAGAAATGACCTTGTTCGATGTCTTAAAAATAACATTTTGTTAACCTAAAGAATGAACTAAGATCCATATTTTATATTTAATAGAAGTTAAGAATCGCATTTGGAAAAACAACCAATGATCCATAAGCTTTGTCATCATGCCTTATCGTCAAATATTAAGCATTTCCTTGACCTTAGTCTCCTCCTACATCATATCCTCACCCATGTGCCTACTATGAAGTTAATTTTTCTTCTTCTCCAAAATCATGTGCTCAATCTCTTTCTTATCCAGAAGGGGCACATGGGCAACAAACTCTCTCTTTCTCATCCAAAAGGGGCACATGGGAATCCCATAGGTCTCCAAGGGGATCTCCTGATATGATGGTTTTCATCTTGATTTGGGTCTCCATGTAACGTACCTAATACCCAGGTTGGGCCACGCCAAATAAATTTCTCTTTCTTACAACTTTGATACCATAATGTAATGTTTCCTAGCCCGACCAAAGGACATTACGGTGCATAATACACATGAAAACAAAACTATGCTAACTACAGTATTTCTTTTACTGTTAGATGATTTATTGTAGCTTACATCTAAAAATTTAAAATAGATTTAGCTACTGTCTATATCCATAAAATAGATGCATCTATAACATGCTAATAATCAACATGAAATGCAACTAAACCACTCATTACAACATCATATAATTCATTCTCATTTACGCAGAGTTCACACACAACAATAAAACATGTAAATAACTCAACAACATGATAAAACACTTATCCTTAAACATGAATCATGCAACCAACTACATGGAATGGACGTTCCACCCAACCATAGACTGATTTTTCCAAATATCAAGAGTCAGTCACCCTTGAGTTGAGGCAAGTAATCCAAAAAATAGGGTGATCTCTCATAATCCACTTGCAGATCATAAAACTCATAACCCAACTGATACTCTCCTACAACTATCCCAATTTCTCTACCAAATCGCTTCCTCCTAACATTCCTAACCCAAGGAATGCACCATTCGTTTATCAAGGATAACCCAAGGGATATACCATATGTTTATCAGGGATAACCCAAGAGATGTACCATCCATTTATCAGGGTTAACCCAAGGAATGTACCATCTGTTTATCAGGGATAACCCAAGGAATGTGCCATTCATTTATCAGGGTCTCTCTGGTAGAGATAGCTAGGAATCTCTCAGTTGGGAACTCAAGGGAAACTACTGCTAAGAAAACTATCAACAAATCAACAACAACACTTGTTGTTTAAGTGAAAATCATGCATGAGTTCACTCTTCATGCTTAACAACCTAGATATTTAGTTTTCCTACTCCAATTTTCTCCAGTTACACTCTATCCTACTCTATAATTCACCCTCCATGGCTGCACAAAATCTAAGCTCTCTTTCTTGCTCTCCCCTTCCTTCCCATGCAAAAAACTTGATGTGTCAAACTATTGTCACCCAAACCATACGTATTTCCTCTCTTTGGCTTGCCTTTATTGACTCACACTCTTCCCTAAGATGATTGTACTCAACCTCTATGTTCCTAATAACTCTGGGATGTGATCACTCACACCCATCCTCTTACATGTATCCAATGATTGGCTTTGGGATCACTCAATCCGAAATGGAAAGGTTTGTATACAATAAGAAAGTTTAGGAAAAATGGGTTAAATTAATATACATGGATATTCCCCCCTTTGACCCCCTCTTGGCCATTATCCTAGACACTTCCCTCTATTGTGGAATAATTCATCCCCCATATCTTGATCATGACCCCTTTAGTATCTAACATCACTTTTTATTATTAAAACATTGAAATACAATTTTCATATTACATCGCTTGGCCATAGCCACATATTACATCCACATAAACATTAATTAAACTAGCGATTATAATGGGGATGTTACATTCCCCCTAACCCACAATTGTGTTCCATCCTCGTTTCACTCTATGTTGATACACACACACATACATATGTGTGTGTATATATATATATATATATGAAACTTTACATCACAGTACTTAGAAATAAAAAAAATTTAATTTAACAGCTCCAACAACAACTCCAACCTTCAATCTCTTGTTCCTATGAACTCATCGACCAAAGGAATGCACCATTCATTTATTAGGGTTGACCTAAGGAATGAGCCATTAATTTATCAAGGTCCCCAACATTGTTGGATAAGACTCTAATATGTGGTTTCGTAACTCTATCTTTTCAAAATGGAGCCCTGCATTCTGCCTTCTTCAAAATTGTTAAAACTTTGTGGGTACTCTTCCTGCATGTTTTCTTCATGTTCCCATGTAGCATCTTCAGGACCGTAGCAAGTCCATTGAACCTTTACCATACCTATGGATTTTTTCCTGAGAACTTTGACTTTCTGGTTCAACATACGTACCAGTTCCACCCATAAATCCCCTTCGTGCTCCACCTGGATCACATTCCAATCAATTGTGTTGTTAGGATCAGGAACATATTTCTTTAACAATGAGACATGAAATAAATTATGCATGCTCATGGATGAAGGAAAATATAATATGTATGCAACTGGTCCTATGTTTTCTAACATTTCAGAAGGCCCACAATATCTCGTTTCTAACTTCAGGAAACTTCCTAATCTTAGCGAATTTCTCTTTGCATTCACTTTCAAAAACACATGTTTTCCTACTTTCAAATCTACGAAAACTTTTTTCTTATCTACATAGCTTTTCTTCCTATCCCAGACAACCTTTAAATTATGCTTTATCTTTTTCATCTTCTCTTCCATTTCTTTTAACAATTCTGGGCCAACAACTGGTTTGTCTACTGGACTATCCCAACTCACGGGAGTGTTACATTTTATTCCATACAATGCTTCAAACAAACTCATCTTCAATGAGGCCTGATACCCATTATTGTAGGAAAATAAAACTAAATGAATACCATCTTCCCACTTTGATGGCTAATCCATTACATACATTCTAAGCATGTCCTCAATTATCCTATTAGTCCTTTTTTTTTTCCCATATGACTCTGGATGATACATTGTACTAATATTTAGATTTGTTCCAAAGCCTTTGAACAATCATTTCCTAAAATTCGAAGTAAACTTTGGATATCTATCTGAAACTATTGTCTTAGGCATTCCATGTAACCTAGGAACTTCCTTCATATAAATTTATGTGGTATTTTCTACCTTGTGTGTAGTCTTTACTAGAATATAATGTGTTGCTTTAGTCAATTTATTCACCACCACCATGATGGAATCATATTTATTGATTTTTCTGTGAAGCTTAGTAATAAAATAAACTGTAACTACCCACTTCCATTCCTGAATGGGCAATGGTTGTAGAAATCCTCCTGGGTGTCTATGTTTTTTCTTTACCTTTTGGCATTCTAGACATCTGGCTATGTAATTAGACACTTCCTTCTTCACTCCCAGCCAAAATTAATGGCTTCTCATAGCTGCAATTATCTTCTAAAATCATGGGTGTCTGTCATATGGCACATTGTGCATTTCCTTTAAAAATGCATTTTTTAGCTCATTCGAATTCAACACATACACTTTTCCCTTGTACATGAGAATTCCATATTCTTTAAATGCATAGAAATTAATTTTATGCTGAAAATTTTGTTGTTGTAATGCTTTTATTTTTACATAGTGTTGATCTGAATTTGCTACTGCAATAATTTGATCTTTCAAATCTGTCCTGTAAATGTTGATGTCTACCACATCCACTTCATGAGATCTCTTGCTGAGTTCATCAACAACTTGATTTTATTTTCCTTTATATACTTAATTTTGAAGTCATATTTACTCATAAATTCAATCCATCTAGTGTGTCTAGCATTTAGTGTTGGTTGTCCAAACAATTTCTTTAGACCATAGTGGTCCCTTCTTACCTTGAATTTCTTACCATAAGGTAATTCCTCCACATTTTTAATGCATGTATAATTGATGCTAACTCCAAGTCATGTGTAGAATAATTCCTCTCATTCTCTTTTAATTTTCTAGAATCATAGCATACCACATTGTCCCTTTGACTGAGAACTCCACCAAGTCCTTCCTTGCATGCATCGTTGTACACAAAAAAATATTCATTTGGGTATGAAATCTTCAAGATTGTTGCACTTGTCAATATTTCCTTCAACTATTGAAAACTCTCTTAACACTTGGAAGTCCATTCAAATTTCACTACCTTCTTTTGCAAAGAAGTGATTGGACTTGCAATTCTTGAGAACCCTTTTATGAATATTCGGTAATAACCGGAAAGACACATGAATGATCTGACCTCTATCACATTCTTTCGCATTGACCATCCTCTAATGGCCTATATCTTCTCAGGGTCAAATTCTATCTGTGTTACCGAAATTATATGCCCCAAGTAGTGAATCTTATTTTGGTAAAATATGCACTTACTTAACTTGGCATACAATTTATGCTCTCTTAAAACTTGCAACACCATTCTTAAAATTTTCTTGTGTTCCTCTTCTAATTTAGAATAGACGAGGATGTCATCTAAGAACACAATCACAAACTTGGCCAGGTACTCCCTGAACACTCCATTCATCAGGAACATAAAAATTGTTGGGGCATTTGATAGCCCAAATGGCACTACCATGAATTCATAATTCCCATATCTTGTTTTGAATGTTTTCTTGTTGATGTCTTCTTCCTTTATTCTTACTTGATGATAGCCTGATCTCAATTCAATCTTTGAAAAAATTCTTGCACGTTTTAGCTGGTCAAACAAATCATCAACTATTGGAAAAGGATACTTATTCTTTATGGTAACCTTATTAATATTCATGAAATCAATACACAACCTTAAGGTTCCATCCTTCTTCTTCATAAAAATAACTGGGGCTCCCCAAGGGGACACACTTGGGCATATGTACCCTTTCTTCAAAATTTCTTCAAGCCACATCTGCAACTCTTTTAGTTCTGGTATGCCCTTTCTGTAAGGTGTCTTAGACACTGGGGTAGCTCTTGGCACCAAATCGATAGAGAAATCAATGTATCTTTTTGGTGGTAGTCCCAAAATTTCTCTAAAACATCTTCAAAATCCCTCAAAACTGGATGGCCTTCAATGCTTTCCACTTTGTCTTTGGATGCCTCCTCCATATGGGTTGTGAACATCTGACATCCTTTCTTGAAGCTCTTCTTCAACTACATAGCTAAAATCTCTCTAACAACTAGAAATCTTGGAATGCCTTGAATCTTTCCTTGCCTCCGTTCCTCATCAAGACACGTGATTGTCATGCTGTAACAATCTAGGACAACAAGTTGTTTTTCTAGCCAATCCATGCCAATTAGACAATCATATGAACCCAATGGTATGATATTTACATCCACATTTATATTGAGTCAATCGATGTCTATCGAACAATATTTAACCAACTCATTGATTTTCCTCTTAGCCCCCATGGCTAATTGAACTAACAAAGATTTCTTATGCTTGCTTATTTGCAAGTAAAATATTTCAACAGTATTAGCATTTATGTAACTATGGCTAGCTCCATAATCAATTAAAATTGGCATGGGCTCATCATTGACCTTACCTTCCATTTCAATCATGCGAGATTGATATTCATCTTGCTTGTTATCCAAGGCTGCATAGATCCTTGGTATGCTTATGCCCATTTCTTCCATTTTCCATCCCATTGAATGTTGTGTAAAGTTCTCATTCTCTCTCCTTTGTGAGGGAAATCCCTATATATATGATTTCCTTCATATTTCCAACATTGTACCGGTTGTTTCCTTGGTCCTTTTCCAAATGAAACTGTAGTCTTGTGTTCATTTTGTGCGACTTGACCATGCCGATTTTCTTGGAAATTATTCCTAAAAAAGTGTGGCTTAAAACCCTTCTGCCTTTGATGATTCTTATCCTTCATCTTGTCATTCCAAGTTGTTTGGAAAACTAGTCTTCCTTTTCTATGCTCATACAAATGCCTTGCTCTCCTTATGGTTTCCTCCAATGTCTTGGGGTTATCATATTGAATCTTATCACTGTACAAAGAGGGTAACCCACCTAGAAACCTTTGGATTTTGACTTTCTCATCCTTGATGAGGTAAACATACATCAACAAATTAAAGAACCACTTCTCATATTCCTCAATTTTCATGGTCCCCAACTTGAGTTCAAATAACTCTTTCATATCTCTTTCATAATAATGTTGGGACACATATTTCTCTTAGAAATATCCCTTGAACTACCTCCATGAGATTATTTTCTCATCAAGGTTCTTTGTAACATACCCAAAACCTAGGATGGGCCAAGCCACATAAAACACTTTTCATTACGACTCTGATACCATTATGTAACATTCCCCAGCCCAACCCATGGACATTATAGTGTGGAATACACATGCAAATGAAATTATGCTAACTAATGTAATTCTTTTACTGTTAGTCGATTTATTGTAGCTTATAGCTACAAATTTAAAATAGATTTATCTATTGTCTATATCCATAAAACATATGCATATAAAACATGCTAATAGTCAACATCAAATGCAACTAAACCACTCATTACAACAACATATAAGTCATTCTCATTTACGCAGAGTTCATGCACAACAATAACACATGAAAATAACTCAACAACAAGATAAAACAATTATATTTGAACAAGAATCATGCAACCAACTATTTGGGATGGACGTTCCACCCAACCATAGACTGATTGTTCCAAATCTCAATAATTAGTCACCCCTCATATGAGTCTAGTAATCCACAAAAGAGGGTGATCTCTCATAGTCCACTCGCATCTCATAAAATGCATAACCCAACTGATATTCTCCTACAACTATCCTGATTTTTCTACCAACTCTCTTCCTCCTCACTTGCCCAACCCAAGGAATGCACCATTCATTTATCAAGGATAACCCAAGGGATGTACCATCCGTTTATCAGGGATAACCCAAGGGATATACCATATTTTTATCAGGATTAACCCAAGGAATGTGTCATTTGTTTATCAAGGTCTCTCTAGCACACGTAGCTAGGAATCTCTCAACTAGGAACTCAATGGAATTTGTTTCTAGGAAAACTATCAACAAACCAACAATAAACACTTTCTCTTTTAGTGAAACTCACACATGATTTCACTCTTTAGGCCTAACAACCTAGATCTTCAGTTTTTAGCTCCAATTCACTCTAGTTACACTCAATCCTTCTCTAGAATTCTCCCTCCATGGTTGTACCAACTCCAAGGTCTCTTTCGTGCTCTCTTCTTCTTTTCCATGCACAAAACTTGATGTGTCAAATTGTCTTCCCCCAACCCATACAAATTTCATCTCTTTGGCTTGCCTTTCTTGACTCACACTGTAATACCCCTAGTTCGAACCCCAACTATAAATGTAAATGCAAATGTACTTAAGTTGGTGAGTTGTTTGATATCATTTTGTATGGACCTTCCATGGTATAGTGCACACATGTACTGCGCACTAAAATGATGAAGTGTGCACATTTCAGGATACCGCGTGCAACAAACTTAAGTGTGCGTGATTTTGAGGCCAGATAGCCTTTGTGTATATGTTGTGTTTTAAGGTTGGTGAGACAGTTATTATAAGTTAGGAGGCTTATGTGTTGAATTAGGCTAGAGAGCCTAGACGCTAAAGGCCAGTGAGTTTATTTGTGTATATGTCTCATCATTAATATAATACATCATTGTGTGTAGACCAACCACGGTAAAAGGGTATGGGGGACTAACCTCCACTAGTTAGGGAAGGGGGGGGGAAGATAAAAGTTAGGCAAAATGGATAAGCTAGGGATGTTAATCCAAAAAACAATATTATATTAATATTCCTTAAAGTATAAAGTGTGGATACTTATTTTATCCTAAGTTCTAAGGTTGGGGACAAGTGGGAAAAAGTGGTTCTCAACATGAAAAGTGTCAAGTTGGGAACATGCATATATATAGCTTGGAATTAGTGCATTTTCCATTCATTCATTCATTCATTCCATCATCATTCACTCATTCATTTAGCTGTCCTCCGTACCTCCCTCTACCTGTATCCGTACCTGAACCAGTACCATACTCGTACATATACCTACACCTATAACTGGTTAGCTCAGGAGTTGGACTGAAGAAGCGGGTTGTCTGGACTGAAGAAGTGGGTTTTCAGGCCCATGGGATATTGAATAGGCGGGTTGTTAGGCCCGTGAGAAATATCCCTAGGTGAGAGAATTGATGGGAATTGATTCCCGAAGGTGCTAAACTACAGCTACAGAGCTCTGATACTTCCTGTCCGACCTATTTTTTAAATCCCTGGAAAGGAAGTGGGGCAACCAAAAGACTGTTGAGCAGAGAAGGGGCACACTTCTTGGGGTGGGATAGACATGTGGGGAATGAGGGACCGTAGGCGATTAGTTTAAGTAGGCACCTGTGACAGAGTGTTTCCTTTTTTTTGAGATACATCGGACTAGTTAGGAACCCCTTTTCCTGGTAGGATTTTAATCCCAACTCGGGGGTGACCCACTACTGAGAGTGATGAGAAACGTGGTCTAAGGATGGGAGGTGTTGAGCGCTCAACACACCCTAAAATCCTTATGAAATTCTATCACTTTTTAGGTACCACTTGTTTTCTTTTACTGACTGAATTGAGTTCACTATGGGGGATGGTTTATTTTTTGTTTTGTTTTCATGACTCTTATCAATCAATTCGGATTTTTTTGAACATGTTAAATGAAACCTTGTGTCTAAAAGAACTTGGTATTCTAACTAAGAATCTATAGCTAGCATTGCGACTAGCGCGCTTGTGTTCGACATCAAAAAAATTCAAGTAGGTAAAATGGCCACACAGTCACAATAATGGTCGATCACATATGCACCATCGAAATCAGTAGAAGGAGGGGCTGGTTTGCGTGAGCTATTCACCACAAAGATTCAAGAGATAGTCAATCCCCATTGGCGTTGGTAAAGTACGGGAGGGATAGACATTGACAAAATCCATTAAAAACTATCGATAGCCGACGACCGATGCACTTTCTCGGGGTTGGGGAAATCTAAAAAGGTTGAAATAATTAATTTTTTCTATGTTAAACATATCATCGATCATCGACCCCCGATATACATTCGGCATCAGGAATTTTTTATAGAATCAATCCACGATTACTTGGGTAGGTTTATTGTCGATCAACAATCCTTGATACTTTTCGACATCGACAAGATAGGATCAGTTTTTAGAATGTTTAGCTTAAAGAAAAGTCTCGATTCTGAATAACACGAGTAAATGAGGACGTCGGTCTCGAGTGCCGCATGTCTTCATCGAATAGGGGTGTCATATGGCTTAGTTTCATCTCGAGTCATCTTAAGGTTTGATGTGTCCTAGTCACACCTTCAAGTCAGTCTTTTCACGTCAGCTCTGTACGGAAGTATCGTTTGGCATCGGACCTTTTGCAAGGAGATATCAACGAAAAGTGTTCAAAGAAAAACCCCGACCCCCGACTCACCAGCTGGACTAGCGAAATGATGGGATGTTTTTGGCATGAGATACAATCAGATTATGGAATTTTAATAGACTAGTTAATGCTTCATCCTGCATATGTTGCTACCTCGTGCACTGATTGAACAACAACAATTTGAAATCACTGATAAACCACATTACAACCTATGCCCACATCGTCAACCTATGATCGAATTTAATTTTAAACGTATTTGAAGATCTGGCGGAAGATTTTATATAACTACACTCATAACTTGAATTGAATGATTGATGTGACAAGGTAAGTTCATCCTTATTTAAATCTATAGAATGACTTTGAACAATTTCATTCTGCACACAAGTTCGAATTCCAGAGCATCCAAAGAAGAAAATCCATCTTCTCGAGACTCGGTTGATTCTCAGACTATCAAAACTAGGTTAAACAAGAAGCAAAGGTATGTGTTCAAGTTTTTCAATTCAGTGGTCATGATTTTTTATATATGCATATGATTTCTTGCACAGTCTATAACTATGTTCTAGCTGGAGGGAAAATGACTTCGAGAAATCCAACCACCAGATGCTCACCGAGAGAACCTAAGGTAAAGGAGGTAGAAACATGTGAAGGTTCTTCTCCTGGTAATGCAAGGCAATTAGAGTATGCTCCCAAGGCAGAGTCGGTTGTAAAACCCTCAATGAAGAAATATTTTGTTCAACCTCCGGTCTTCGGTGATACGGAAGAAAACACTATATCCAAAGTAATGCTCCCACATAGCGAGACCTATTCAAAAGAATTATTCGGGAGGAGTACCTAGAATGTATCGCACACAATGACCTAGATGTAGGGCACTTGACGACCATGTGTTTCCAAATATCCGATGGTCATACTTACACATGGTAGCCTGCAGAACTCTATTTTTTCCATGCATAGAGGTTTTGAAGTGGCTAATAGACCATATAGATGTGCATAAATTCTTGATCAACAATGAGAATGGTGGGTGCATCAGAGTTTTTGTCTCAAAAGAGGTCAAAAAGTACTACAAACTCATATACCAAGAGGAGCGGCTAAACAAAGAGTTCATGGTGTAGTTCTACGAATTTGACGACACCAGCTGGTTGATGGCCTCATGGTGGAAGGAGGAAAAGAATTTTACAAACCGAAGCAATGGTTGGTATGGGACAATTAACTTTAGGGAGCCATACATCTACTTGATGGCTCTCATTTGCAGACTATATGGAGACAAGGACCGCTATAAGTTTTTAGAAGCATGGATGCCCTTGGTATACATAGTGGCAATCTCCAGAAGAACCTTCAAATGGGGAGCAATAATTTCCAAGTAATTTAGCATCTATGTATAGCAGGCTCAAATGCCGAAAGAAGGGGAAGCACTTGCCTTCCACATGGCCTCGTACCTGCTCGATGTTATCTGTGTGAGAAATGTCTTTGCTGACATGAATTTAAGATGACATGTTGGGGAGCTCCCTGTTCATGTTTACTTCAACATACTATGGGAGAACAAGTACAAAAAATCCTACGCACTCATCTGCGATGAATTCATCACCCGTATTTATTTTATTATATCTAAAAAGGAATGGCCAAGACTATCTACAACAGCAAAGAAAATGGTAGTGAAGGTAGGACACTGGTATTTAGATGAACACATGACCTATATTAGGGTGTTCAGGGCCACTAGAGTACCGCATTTAATCCCCGCTCACGTCCTAGACCGGCTCATTCTGGCATAAATATTCTGTCAAACTATCCTACGGGGCTATAACACCATGCTAGTCAAGGACAAGAAGTAGGCTTTCATACCCTACGACTTCCATGTGGGGTTTTATTTGGTAAAGGACATTGCTCAAGCCAAACAATAAGGGATGAGTCATCTTGAACTCAGGTTTCCGATAGACCGATTCCACAAGCATGACCTTAAAGTCCTGGTCCCCTAGCATGCTTCACAGGTATCATCCTGTTGGCCATACATGCATGACAAATTTGAGGATGAAATTTTCACGGAATGTGCTCATGACTGGGAGGAGGTAGTACAGAGGATGGCCAACCCGAACATGACCAGGTTCAAGGATATGAGCATGGATTAAAATGTGGATACAATAGAGAAATCAACTCAAGAGGCTCTCAGAGTTAGGGAAGAAATTATAGCAACAGAGACCACAGAGGCACAAATAAAAGGATTTCTCTTGCTAGAAGGGGCGTAGAAAATCATTGATCAGTTACAAGATGACCCTGGTCTCGTATATATGTCGAGGATCCTCACTGATGACCCAATCACAAGCATAGTGGATCTAAGTGGCTTAGAGCCAATATAACTTGAAGAAATCATCAGGCCAGAAAACCCTAAAGTTCCATCACCACAGATCAGATCACAAGGGGGAATCTCAACCTAGCCTGAGATATCAAGGACCCCAGGTAGTACAAGTGTACCAAATCCCTTTTTTGACTTAATAAACATTTATGATGATGAGGAGCGTTCATAGGTTTCCCTGGTGACTCCAGTGTAGATTATAGAGGAAAAGGAATCCAAGAAAACATCTACCCCAGGTCCCGATGCTCTGATTCAAAACCTTCCACAAAGAAACCATGAGGTCGAAAGTGTCTTAAACACTGAATTAATCGAATTGCTGATTACCCCAATGGACAACTTGAGGGATGATATGGGATCAGATGGTCAGAAAGAGGAAGTTCCACAACAAGAAATCGACACATCGAAAGCTAATTACCAAGTAATTACTAGACCTATCCATGACTCTTCAATTTCGATTGATACCTCACCAACCAATGCACAACAAATGATGGTCGAGCCATCAGAACATGTATAAGAAGTTCAGGAACCAATCCTGGAATAGATACGTATAGCCAGGAGCCTGGGAGATACTCTAACCTTGGGAGAACAACAAATCCATGAATTTGTGGATGAGTTCAGCAACATACAAGTGATCGCCTATGATAGAAAAATAAAAGACATCATGAAGAGGACCACTAAGAAGAGAAGGCTCATACTAGTTAGCTCGATTCTCATCACTACGGAGGAGAATATACTCATCACTAAACACACTAAGACATCTGAGCTTATCGACACAGGAGTGGCCATTACGGATGCCATGTTGGATAGATAAAGGAGGGATTAGAAGGAGTTGGTCGTCGTGCTAAAGGAGTTGGAGCATCTATTCCATTTGGTGAAATACTGTCAAGACTCAATGCAGGCCACAATGTTCTTGAAAAGTGAGTTCCGATAAGATTACACAAAATTTAAAAGTGAATGAAACCTTTTCACCACAGGCATAGCCAATTTCCAGGAGGATACCCTTATGGCACTAGCGACTTCCAGGGATGTAGAGAGGTGGTATGAAAAATATCATCAAGTGGTAGAAAGGATCGATTACATCAGCGTATTACAAAAGGGTCGAGGCATCGAAGAGAATGGTATATGGGTGCTAAGGGATAACAACATAGATTAGATCAGGAAAGTGGGTGAATACTAGGTAAAAATGGCCTAGGAACCTGAGCCAGAGATTCAGGAGAAGTGGACCGAGTGCGAAAAGAGATAGGAAAATATTAATCGGGAGATGAAAGGCATCGACCTCATAGAATTTAGCTCACATGAAGACTTTATCGACCTACATGACATAGTCAAGAAACGTGAAGAACAAGACTCGGCATGGATAACAGAGATAGAAAAGATGGCGAGCATGGCGCTAGGTCAAGTACAATAGTTCATGGAGCATCTGATTAAGGCTCGAGCAGTTTTGCAGTGGTTAAGTGTTAAAATAATCAAGTACAACAAACAAGTACTAGAAGTGAAAGAAATTCTTTCAACCCTGATGGACCAGCACAAGTTCCCGTATGCCAACACATGTGAGGAACTCTTCGTCAAATGGTCAGAATATGAGAAGAGTCATCCACTTCAGTAAAACTATTTGATGATTCTTAGAGAATAGAGAGATTAAAGCACCACGTGGCGATATTTTGTTTTACTTAGATTGCACTTGTAATAACTATTTTTAGTTAATGATTCATTATAAATAAGAGGATTGACCTTTTAGAAAAGGTCGATGGTTTTGGAAAGACCCTCATTTTTGGAATTGTAAAGAACTATTTCGGAACTACCTTAATTGAGAAGTATTTTTTAGGACCTGAGACAAAATACCATTTTTCATCAAAGGTGTTATATGATTGGATTGAGGAGGAACTACTTCCGACTTTATTTCAGTAATTGATGTTGTAATGAGTAAGAGCTCTGAATCTATTGATAAGTTATTTTCCTTAATATTTTTTCAGTTCTTGTTCTTGATGACGGAAAGTATATCGTTGTGTTAATGTGTGATTAATGATTAGAGATAAGGGAACTATTTTTTTTTCCATCATCTGATTACATGCATATTTTCTTTACGATAATTGTATCTTAGTCAATAATTGGAATACTAGCAAGTTAATGTATTAGTACTAGGCTTGTAACATGTGTGGATATCTTTGTCTTATTGATTGAGCACGAGGGTTATCCCAAGATCAACCTTCTTCAGTAGTTAAAACTCCCTTCCAATAGTTGGTTTATACCAACAAAAATCATTTTATCAGACTCATCTTATAAAATAAAATACAAAAAGAGAACATTAAATTGAAGATGGAACTTTCATAGGAAAGTATCCTGACAATCACCACGTAAATCCCATCGATAATTTTTCCAGATCGAAAGATTTGCAAAACAATTCCACCACCAAATGCTGCAGAATCTAATTGGGCCTTTGTGGCAGGTTTGGTTCCTACTATTGAGTTAAAGGGATTTAGGACCCCTCAATAGAATTGGCGCTAGAAGGAGGGCCTGTGAATGAATGGATAATAATATTTCTGATATAATATTTCACATAGCCTACAGATTCAAAACAACCCACATGCATGGCTAGTCATTCTCAAGACAACCCACATACACTGAGTACTCCTAAAACATGTAACTGACCCTAGAAAGAGGAAGAACATATATTCCCTGAAATACCTTACGCCCTTCCTCACGAGGAGTTGAACCAGTTCATAAGAATCACAAGAGATTACACCCAACAAATTCGATCACTACCCCTGGCTCTGTTACTTCCTCGTAGAAAACAAGTAAGGAGACCGGTGGTCGACACCCCCGACTAGGTTTTTTTTCAAACAGTAGAAAACCTGATAGATTTTTCCCTCACCAAAATTGAACATCCCCTTAATCTAATCCCCGAAACACCAGCTGGTAACTGCTTTGAGCCTGACAATTTTGAATCTGATGATGAAGGGTTTAACTCAGATCGCTCAACTTCGAATTCAGACAACATGGAGGATTAAAATGATCATAATGAAGAATGGGAAAACCCACCTCAAAATAATCAACCTTGGTTGGCCAAAGATTCACTGGAAATCCCCGGACGGGTACATAACCTCCCTTGACATCCAGAAAAGTTACTTCCCAAGTTTGACCCTGAAACCTCCATATTTCCTGAAGACCATATTAAAAATTTCATACTAGCTATTAGACCGATGAATGTCTAACACGAGGACGTGGTATTTATATGTTTCCCCTATACCTTTGAGAATTCATCCTCCACATGCTATTTTAGCTTGCTTGTAGGGTCCATAACTAGTTGGACGAAGTTTCAAAAATATTTTTTAGAGAAATTCACAGAAGAAACCACTACATGAGCTTTAATGGATGAATTGTTCACTTCCACCATGAGTTCAAAAGAAAAGATTAAAGACTTCAATCAATGATTTACCACTATCCTGAACAAATTTCAACCCGAAGCGATACCCACTTAGTAGTTTTAAATGGAGGTATATGCTAATGCTCTCCATGCTTCTATTTCCATGTTTGTAAAAAGGGTTGCCAAGCATACCCTAGCTAAAAATTTTGAGGAAGCTAAAACAATTGAATTCCAAATGAAGGGATGTAAAGAGGGCTAGGTCTCACTAGTTAAGAAGGAAGCTCAACCTCCACCCAGGAGATGACTCTTGTTGACCAAACCCCTGAGAAAACAAGCAGAACAAGGTTGTGAAAAGGGGATTGGAGATATAGAAGACCTACAACGAATTATAAAGAAATTGTCAAATAAAATCGTAGACATGAAAAGAAGTGCAGGAGAAGGAAACCAAGGCCAAAGGACTTGTAAACCATTTTTTAAGATAAACCCACCATTCAAAGTAATTGAACCTCCCCCATCTAGCTTAAACATTGACCTGGGAAATGTAGCATCTGACCCTTTCAGTACCTATCATCAAGAGAAACATTCTGAAAGAGATTGTCTCCAATGGATGCATGCCATGAATTTGATGGAAAATCAGTTCCTAGATGAAATTTCCCTTACCGAATAGTCAAGTGGCTCAACGATAAATATTGTAGATCAGGAGGAAGTTGACCTTCTGGAAGAAACAACCATGTTGTTGTGGGATCATGAATTGCCAATGCCTTCCAATGATATATTTGAGGTTCAAGAACCACCCATTGAGGTGTTGGCTGTGGAAACGCGAATTAAGGGTTAGCTATTCTAAAATGACCTTACCATTGTCCAAACCTCTAGAGGAAAACAAACAACCGATCACCCGAAAGCACCTTTTGTTGCCCAAAAAAATTCGATAAACATCCATACACGGGAGTCACCTAAGCTAGACTACAACATAGTGGAAGACTTTAAAATATTGAAGGCTAATGTGTCAGTCATGGACATGTGCAGAATTCCCCAACAAAAGGACTTTCTATTACAATCCTTAAAGTCAGTAGAAGCCCCTATAACAAGCACCAACCCGGGGAAGGTTCCCTCTCCTATAGACCTAATAAGTAAACCAAATGTGAACACTTGCTTTGTAGATAAAAAAGGAAAGTCTTTTGTCTCGCCGTTCCTTTTAACGTTTGAAGTCTTCGACCGAAACTTCCATAATTGTTTAGTTGACTCAGGGGCATCCTCTAATGTTATTCCATTGTCTATTTGCAATAAATTAAACACAGTCCTGCTAAAACGCTATAAGCATGTTAAACAACTAGACAGGACTCAGATGAAAGTTATTGGGGAACTCAAGGACATCATGATCAGAATGGGTATGCACCCAAAATTTGTTCAAGTAATTGACATCATTGTAGTGGATATACCATAAGCATATGGATTGCTACTTAGTCGATATTGGTCTGAGAAGTTGAATGGATACTTTAGCACAGACTGGGCTCACCTCTGGTTTCCATTAAAGGGACACACAAACATGATTAGGATTGATAGGGAAAGGTATCTCAAGCATACTGTCACTGATTTAGAATCCTTCAACGAACCCTCGTTGACAAATTTCCCTGTGCTAGGAAATTACTCCTCCGATTGTGATTTCGACAATTTCCCCCCTCTCTCATTTGATGTACCTCTTACTCAAAACTCTGAAATGACTTTTCAAGAAAATCTACTGGTAGTGGTGGAAGAAAACCTCTTCGGTCAAGAACCTCTGTTGGAAACCAAAGACAATGTAGGTGGAGAGGAGGTAGTCAGTAGGCATGGAGAAGCTGATGATTTTCACTCATAGGTTTGGACCCTATACTTTGATGGGTATAAATCACAATAAGGGTAAGGAGTAGGAAGTATCCTCATTGACCCAAAGGGGAATTTTTTTTTTCTGTGTTGCAGACTAGAATTTGAATGCACTAATAATACTGTCAAGTATGAAGATTTAGTGCAAGGAATAAAGAAAGCCATAGACTTAAACATTAAAGAAATAAAGGTTTTTTGGGACTCTGAAATTATCGTTAGGAAAGTAAAGAATACTATACATTGCAACTCTCCCCACCTAAGGAATTACCAACAGGAAGTGCACATGCTAATAGAACATTTTGAGGCCTTCAATGTTACAATGATTCCTAGGACAAAGAATACTCTTGTTGATTCCCTAGCCACTGTTTCCTCGAGGATATCCCCTTTAGAATACTATGAAGCCTCTTGGTTCACTGTGGAACTACTCTACAAACCATCAGTGCCCAATACTATTTCTAATTGGAAGGTATTTGAAGGAGATGAACAGGTTATATACTTCTTAACCAATCAAGAAAATTTTAAAGACCTGGCTATTGACGATGAAGTATTCCAAGAGTAACTAGTAGAAATCGATTCCCATGAACAAAGAGGTGAAACTGATCACTCTAGTAATAAACCAAAGTTTCACATGATACCGAAAGGGATAGCCAATTTGGAGAACCTCTTCAACTTGAGGGAAATATTTAAAGGGTCAACAAACACAAATATAGGGAGATTTTGTCCCATGTATGAGACTATAAATATTGGAACCTCAGAAAACCATAAAAATATAAATATAGGAAAAACGGTGTCTAAAGAAGAAAGGAAATCCTATCTCAAACTTTTTAGAGAATATCAATATGTTTTTGCATGGTCCTACCGATATCTAAAAACTTATGACACTCACATTATTCAACACACAATACCGTTAAAATATGTAGTAATACCCTTCCAATAGAAGCTCCGAAAGTAGAACCCATCTCTGGAACCCCTCATGTGTCAAGAGTTTAAAAAACTATTAGATGCTAAAATTATCTTTCAGGTTAGACACTCTGCCTAGGTAGAAAATTTAGTTTTTTTCACAAAAAATTCCGGGGAAATCCACCTATGTGTGGATTTCAGAAACCTCAACAAAGCATCAGAAAAGGATAACTACCCAGTCCCACCAATGGGACAACTCTTGCAGACCATGTCTGGTTCTGAAATTTTCTCCCTTTTAGATGGCTTTTTTAGGTTACAACCAAGTTCTAGTTTCAGATGAAGACCGATTTAAAACTACCTTCCAAACCAATTGGGGAACATTTTCTTATAAACACATGCCCTCTAGGTTAATTAATGCAGGGGAAAACTTCCAAAGGGCGATGGATGTAGCTTTTCGGGCATTGATCAAGAAGTGTGTAGTAGTCTATTTAGGTGACGTGACTGTGTATTCAAAGAACAAAGAAGATCACATCCAACATCTAACCCATATTTTTGAAAGGTGTAGGAAATATGCTATATCTTTAAACCCTAAGAAAACTATCTTTGGTGTCGAGGAAGGGAAATTACTAGGTCATATTATATCTCAAGCAGGAATTTTCATAAACCTAGAATGGGTTTAAAGCAATAGCTCAGCTTCCCTTACCCCACAACAAAAAGGCTATGCAATCCTTCTTTGGGAAAATCAATTTTGTGAGGAAGTTCATGCTCAATTTTGCTGAAACTATCAAACCCTTACAAAAAATTATTCACAAGGATGATGATTTTATGTGGGATAACAAGCGAAAATATGCTTTCAACAATATCAAGACTGCAATATCTCAAGCTTCGGTGTTGCAAAGTCCTGACTTTAGCAAAGATTTTTTCCTCTGTACTTTTTCCTCCGACCAATCTTTAGCTGCAGTGTTGACTCAGAAGGATGATGACAACAGTGAGGCATCGGTCTCATTTATGAGCACTAACCTCCAAGGGGCTGAATTGAATTACCCTTCTATAGAAAAGCAGGCTTACGTGGTGTACAAAGAAGTAAAACATTTCAGATCTTATATCCTAAAGAATCACACCAAAGTCATTGTGCCTCACCCCACGGTCCGATCCCTATTCGCTCAATAGGAGATGGGGGAGAGAAGAGGAAATTGGATGGCATTTGTCCAAGAATTTTATCTAGATATAAATCTTTCCAAACTGGTTAAGGGACATGGATTCTGTAAACTGGTCGTTGAAGCTCAAGATCAAGTAAATGAAGACTCCAGGTGGGAGAATGAATTGGTGTTATGGTGTAGTGAAGCTTTATATGTCCCCCCAGGGCAAGAGTCCTAGTATGGAAAACTAATTTATCTCCTGCATAATGGGACTTGCCTAGAAAACCTAAACCCTAAGGAAAGGAGAGATCTCAGACTAAAATCGACTCAATATTGCCTCATAAATTCGGTGCTTTTCCATGTAAATTACGATGGGGTACTCCTAATATTTCTCAAACATGAAGATGCAGATAAGGTTCTGAAAGAGTTCCATAATGGTCCTGCAAGTGGACACTTTGCAGGGAATACCATTGCTCACTAGATACTGAGAGTCGACTATTACTGGCCAACTTTGTTTAGGGACGCTCATACATATGCTAGAAACTGTAAAACTTGTCAAATAAGCGCGAAGAGGGAAAAGAAATCAGTTGTACCACTCCAACTAGTGGCCATATCCAAACCATTCGAGCAATGGGGGTTAGATGTCATAGGGGAGGCTAATCCAAGTTCTTCAAAACAACATATATACATGCTGACTGCTACAAATTATTTTACAAAATGGGTAGAGGCCATCCCTCAGACTCACATGAATGAAAAGGTGGTAATCCAATTCATAGAACAACAGTTGATCACAAGGTTTGGTATGCCTTCCGTTATTGTTTTTGAAAATTCCGCTTACTTTTCTTCCACCCTATTAACAAAGTTCGCTCTAGACAAAGGAATCATAATCAGATACTCTGCAAACTACTATCCATAAGGGAATGGAGTGGAAAAATAAACCAATAAGAACTTAGTGAGTATCTTCAAGAAAACAGTTGTAGACGATCAGAGGAATTGGCATAATTCGCTTCATAATGCCTTATAGTCCAATAGAGTAACACCCAAGGAAGTTATAGGAAACTCCCCATACTTTCTGGTATACGGACAAGAATCCATTCTCCCGAACGAGATATATTTTCCATCTCTTCAGCTTGCTCAGGGATCTAGAGGACAGCCCTCATCGGTTATTCAACTGAGAATCGATACCCTACTCATGATGGAAGAAGAAAGGGAGAAATAAAATCCAAATTTCACCGCTCATCAACAGATAGTTAAACAATGGTTTAATAAGCATAAGGTGAAAGAGAAGAATTTTGAAGTAGGAGACTTAGTCCTAAAATGGGACAGAGAAAATGAACCAAAGGGAAAACATTCGAAGTTTCAGAATCTGTGGCTCAGACCTTTCTAGGTAGCCGAGAAACTTGGGGCAGGCACGTATCGGTTGCAAAATATGAGGGGGGAACCCAATGCCCTCCCGGTGAATGGCCAAGCCTTGAAAAAATATTTCTGTTAAAAAAAAAAAGTGTATGTGTGTGTTTTCATGATTTTTTTATGATTAAGATAGATGTGCAGGTGCAAGGTAGACTGATTGTAGAGGCCTTTATTTTTGTTTCATTTTATGTGGTATTTTTGTGCTATAAAGTTGTGTTCTGCAAGGCAGTGGTTGACCTTAATCAATACAGTGTATAAAACTCTATTCCTCACTCACGCTTACGTACAACACAAGAAACGTTGGACAAATTACATTTTTCTTAAAATAAAATTAAAAATAAATAAAAATTGTATCTGACCTTTGCAAATAAATGACCTTGGCAAGTGATGAAGTGTCCTCCTGATGGTCTGTTAAAACCTAAAGGGAAATATGGAAAGTTGGAAAGTACCACATGTACCTCTAGACAGAGATAGGAACAATTTCACCTTAACCATCTCTTCTTGCAGATAACAGATGTCCTCCTCTCCCATTCGCTCAGGGCATATCTGCTAAAAATAAATCAATTATATCAAATGAGTGAAAAGTAGGAGAGGGCATGCATATAAATCCATTGGGGCTATGGATTCTCGCTGGTAGCGGAGCAAGGCCTGTGACATTGGAGTGACTCCACCAGGGCTATGGATGCTCATTGGCAGCAGAGCAACACCGGAGCAAGTGAATGATGACAACTAAAATGCCTAGTGCCAGTGGATGCTTCACTCAAATCTTGTCAAAAGGGGGCATGGGTCATGGTCAAGAGGAACGAAGGAAAAATAAAGTATAAAACTCCATAGCCGGGCCCAGATTCATGAACCCAAGGAATTGTAAACGCAAGGATAGGAGAGACTCTGATAAAAGAAAAACCAGTTAGATGGTGATGATATATTATTGTACTATATTTCCTTGTTTGTTGGCAGGTTTCCGACTGACTGTTCCTCGTTCCCTACACACACTCGACAAAGTATTTCAGAGAGCATAGATCTGATAATATTCACAATCTATCTTGACAAAGGAAAATCTCAAAACCACTCCAACTAAGCTAATAATTCCAAGCCAACCAAAGCTAACAAGCTCAAGAACCCCTTCTCCATGAGAGCTCCTCTCCTTTTATAAGTTGAAGAGGATAAGGTGAGGAGGTTAGGATGATCCCACTAAATCATGAAAGAGAGTAAGATCCAA
>SNQJ01S0007986.1:0-60701 GCA_010110895.2 Picea sitchensis | reverse complement strand
GATCCCACTAAATCATGAAAGAGAGTAAGATCCAAACCATTCGGATGCCACCTCACCATGGAAGTTTCTCCTTCTAGAAGATTCGAGAAAACGCTCGTTTTTCCCACGTGTAAGCATTCTCGCACCCTGCTTATAGTGCAACCCGCGAACTATTCGCACCTAGCTATGATGCAACCTGTGAGAATCAGACATTCTCACACCCTAATAGATAGGAAACCTGTGAACTTCCTTTTTTATAAGGTTTTTACATAGGAAAATGCAACTTCTTTTCTCAGGAAAAGTTCTTCTCTCTTCAGGAACTCAGGCCACTGACCCCTCTGAAGGCAACATATAGGTTTACATCATTAACGGTCATAGGGATGATGAAAATAATGTGTAACATTTCTTAACCATCTTCTGCATCAGCTCAGCTTGGGGAAGGAATAAAGATTCCGAGTTCGCCCAATAAATCGTCATTTGTTGAGTGCTCAACACACCGTAAAAGCCTTATGAAATTCTTTCACTTTTTGGGTACCACTTGTTTTCTTTTGCTATCTGAATTGAGTTCACTATGGGGAATGGTTTACTTTTTTGTTTTTTTTCTCATGAATCTTATCAATCAATTTGGATTTGTTTGAACTTGTTAAATGAACCCTTGTGTCTAAAAGAACTTGGCATTCTAACTAAAAATCTGCAGCTGACATTGCGACTAACATTCTTGTGTTTGGCATCGAAACAATTCAAGCAGGTAAAATGGCCACACAGTCACACTAATCGTCGATCATCGATGCACCATCGGCATCAGTAGAAGGAGGATTTGGTTTGCATGAGTTATTCACCACAAATATTCAAGAGATAGTTGATCCCCATCGGCGTCATCAAAGTACAGGAGGGATAGACATTGCCAAAATCCATTAAAAACCATCGATAGTTGATGACCGATGTTCTTCCTCGGGGTTGGGGAAATCTAAAAAGGTTGAAACAATTGTTTTTTTCTATTTTATACATATCGTCAATCGTCGACCCCCGATACACTTTCAGCATCGAGAAGCTTTTGTTAGAATCAATCCGGGGGCACTTGGGTAGGTTTATCATCGATTGTCGATCCTTGATACTTTTCGGCGTCGAAAAGATAGGATCACGTTTTAGAATGTTTCTCTTAAATAAAAGTCCTAATTCCGAATAACACAGGTAAACGAAGACGCCGGTCTCAAGGGCCACGTGGCTTCATCACATAAGGGTGTCGTACGACCTAGTTTCATCTCGACTCATCTTAAGGTTTCTTGTGTCATAGTCACACCTACAAGTCAGTCTTTCCACTTCAGATCTGTATGGTAAGATCATTCAATGTCTTTGCTTTTGCAAGGAGATATCAACGAAAAGTTTTCAAAGTGAAACCCCGACCCCCGACTCACCAGCTGGACTAGAGAAACGATGGGATGTTTTCGGCCCAAGATACGATTAGATTCTGGCATTTAATAGACTAGTTAATGCTTCATCCCACATATGTTGCTACCCCATGATCCGATTGAACAATAACAATTTTAAATCAACGATAGTCCACATTACAACCCTCTCCCGCACCATCAACCTACGATCAAATTTAATTTTAAACGTATTTGAATGTCTGGCAGAATATTTTATAGAACTACACTCATAACTCGAATTGAATGGTTGATGCGACAACGTAAGTTCATCTTTGTTTAAATCTCTAGAATGGCTTTGAACAATTTCATTCTGTGCACAATTTCGAATTCCAGAGCATCTGAAGAATCAAAGAAAGCGTCTCGAGACTGTGTTGATTCTCAGATTATCAAAACCAAGTTAAACAAGAAACAAAGGTATGTGTTCAAGTTTGTCAATTCGGTGGTCGTGATTTGTTATATATGCATATGATTTATTGCACAGTCTCTAACTATGTTCTAGTTTCAGGGAAAATGACTCCAAGAAATCCAATCACCAGACGCTCACCGAGAGCACCTAATCTAAAGGAATAAGAAATAGGTGAAGGTTCTTTTCCTGGTACCATGAGGTAGTTGGAGTACACTCGCAGGGAAGAGCAGGTCATAAAAACCCCAATGAAGAAATATTTTGTTCAACCTCTGGTCTTCGGCGATACAGAAGAAAACACTGGATCCAAAGTAATGCTCCCACAGTGGGGAGACCTATTCAACATAATCATCTAGGAGGATTACCTAGAATGTATCCCACACAATAAGCCATATGTAAGGGCACTTGATGAATAGTTTTTTCCAAATATTCGATGGTCACACTTACACATGGTAGCCCATAGAACTCCGGATTTTCCATGCATAGAGGTTTTGAAGTCACTAATCGACCATACAGACGTGCATAAATTCTTGATGAACGATGAGAATGGTGGGTTTGTCGAATTTTTTCTCTCGACATAAGTCCATAAGTACTACAAACTCATAGACCCATAGGAGCAAGTAAACACATACTTCATGGTGAATTTCTACGAATTCCATGACACTAGCCGATTGATGGCCTCATGGTGGAAGGAGGAAAAGAAGTTTAAAAACAAGAGTAATGGCTGGTATGGGATAGTTAACTTGAGGGAGCCATACATCTACACTATGGCTCTCATCTACTGACTGCATGGAGAGAAGTACTGCTCTAAGTTTTTGGAAACATGGATGCCCTTGGTATACACAATGGTGATCTATGGAAGTAGCTTCAACTGGGAAGAAATAATTTCCAAGCAATTGAGCATCTTTGTACAGTAGGCTCAGACGCTGAAATAAGAGGAAGAACCCTCTTTCCACATGGCCTCATACCTACTCAATGTTATATGTGCGATAAATGTCTTCGCCGACATGAATATAAGATGGAATGTTGCAGAGCTCCCTGTTCATGTTTACTTCAACATACTATGGGAGAACATGTACAAAAAATCCTACACACTCATTTGCAATGAATTCATCGTCCGTATTTATTTTATTATATATAAAAAGGAATTCCCAAGACTATCCGCAGCAGCCAAAAAAATGGTAGTGCTAGTGGGAAAACCCCCCCTTTAACTACACCAAGGTTCAAAATGTAGGCTGAGTGAATAACCGTCTAAAAGATAATTAATTCTCAATACTACCCCAAACATACCAAAACTAATATAAATAAAGAAAAGAGAAGATATCAGGTAACTATACCTCTAATCCCACGTCTGGTGATGACCTCCTCACGCTTGTAAGTTCCACTGACTGTACACCTCCTCCTAGGGCTGACCTGCATCCAAAGATTGACAAACAAAGAACTAAAATCATGTTATTCCATATATAAGTTAGGGTTAGATGTTAGAATGTCAAGCATAAATCAATAAAAGTATTCAAGACACCATCATTTGGGATAGGAAAATGTAATTCTTTTATTCATAACACGAAGATTATACCTTTACAATATAAGTTGACCATCATTCCGAGAAATTGGTCCAGGCTCCTCTTCACCAAGCTCCAAGTGAACCTTGTGTGAACTTATTCTCTCAACCTTATTATATATTCTAGGGAAGTGAATGGGTTAAATAGAGGAAGAAGGGGCTAATGAGGGAATGTTGAGGTAATTTCTCACAAAAGGCAGCAAGACCTTGGGCAAGCAGGGGAAGTGAAATTGGGTAGAGTTTCATTGTTTTTATGCTTAGATTTGAAATGAGACCCCAACACCTCCTTTTATATGACAAGAGGATGGTTATTTGGTTGGGTGATGGGATATAGTAGGTGGATTATTTGGGAAACTACCAATAGCCCATAAATTTCAATGAATTCCTTGCAACTTTTTATTTTTTGCAACTTTTGCAAGCATATAAGACTGTAATGGTTTAGCATGCGTATGTACGATAGATTTAGTGGTGCAAAAAGTATATGTACATGGGCAGTAATGGTGCAAGGCATGTACATCTTCTAAAAAATAGTTTTTTAAGAAGAGTTACTCAACAGTGCTTTGGCAAAGAATGCAAGTAAGAGGGCCAAGGCCATGTATGCATGTGTAGAGAAATTTAGGGTTATAACAGATGCCCCCTAATGTGTGAGTTCAGAAGAGAAACTGATGGATGAAATAAATTACAATATCTTCACCAATGTACAAAATCGAGTGAGCCTGGGACCAGAGTTCGGGAGGTGCCATCTGCAAAATAACAATTGTCTCTCCGAGGCGGGCATACCCATGCTCGGGATGAAATAAATCATGGTTTCCAATCAAGTACACTACAGATCCATGTCATATAATTATATAAAGTGTAGCCGTGAGAAATATACAACATATCTACATCTCAAAATCAAAGATATACAAATATAGTATCCATCTTCAAGAAGCTAGTGATGCTTGATGGCTAGAGATGAGGTCTCCATAGCTCGAGCAAAAAATTCAAGATCTTCAAAAGTCAGGTAGGAGTATAATGGGAGTGCATAACTCACTACCTTGAGGTCTTTGACAACTCATTAGGAATTGACATGAGGATCTCGATGATAAAGAAGAGAACTTTGTTGATTTTGAATCAGGACTTGACTGGGCTCTCGGGATGGCCGACTCATAAGGTCCAGAGAAAAACTGTAGAAAGTCTGACTCAGGTTGGGTGAAAATTCCCTTGGACAAAAGAATAAAACATGATCAGATTCAAGCAGCATGACATTGACATAAGTTCATGATGCAAGAGGCAACGCAAGCTCTCCATGTGTTTGGAAGAGTAACGAAATGGAGGAGGAAACAACTCTATGTAGCGAGAACAACTTCCTAAGTTCATACTAGATCCCAATGTTTGGCAAACAAATGGAAGGATGTGCTTTGTCGAAGGGCGCCTCTTTGTGCTGCCAAAAAAATAATACATATTTCCCGTCCCCTCTTTTGGGGATATTTGTTTTTTTTGTCTTTTTCAATTTTTTAAGGAGCTTGAAAAAGAATAAAAGAATGCTACGTTACAAAGGAGGAATGAGTGTCGCAAGAAAGAATACTAGTTCCAAGCGCAAGGAACAAATTAATGCTCAGAGCAAGGAGACATGTGCAGGAAAAGGACACTCAGGGAAAATTCCTCCATGGGTCAAGGTGTCAGGTCGCAGAGGCAAAGTGCTACAAGGCTTGCGTATAAGTCATTATTAAAAGGTTCAATTGACAACAACATGGAGCCGACATTAGCTCAAATATGTAGAGATGGAAATGAGATTAAGAAAGACATGATGTGACCTCCTTCAATGTAATTTTCATGAGCCCAGAGAACTTAAGATCAGTAATTTTTTCACATTTAGAGAGTCTGAAAAAATGTAAAATAAGACTCCAGGGAGTACCTTTTTTTGGAGATACTCTAGTTGGTTCGAAAAAGGGGTAAACTTGAACCAAAAAGGCGTCTATTCAAAACCATTTTAACGAGTGTGAAAAAGACAATATCACTCGACAATCTTTTCAATTTTAAGGAGTCTGAATAGAGCTTAACTATGGACTCACAACCTTTTCCTGAGTTTAGTCTCCCTAGTCCGAAAAAGTACAAATGTTATTGAGGAGAACTCACCCGACAAGACAAATCTCCTAAGGCATACATTTTTCTTCTATAATCTACAAGCTGGAAAAAGGGGTAAACTCATGCCAGTAGATGTTCTTCTAAACCAATTTAACAAGTGTGAAGGAACAAGGTCACTCAATGATCTTTTCAATTTTATGGAGTCTGAAAATATCTTAACTATGGACTCCGTGGGGGTTCCTTTTTCGTAAGTAATCTCCAAGGCCCGAAAAAGGTGATAAACCAAAACCAAGGAGAATGTTCCTTTTAAAAATATTTAGTCCCTTAGGCCTAAAAAAGGGTTAAACTTACACCTGATAATACTCTTCTAGCGAACCGAAGTTCCTAGAGCATACCTTTATTCATTAAATTGACCATTTGGACTGAAAAAGGGGTAAACTGCCACCGGACAAATGTGCCTTCAAATTTCAGTTTGGCGAGCGTGAAGGGAAACAATATCGCTCAACAATATTTTCATGTTTAGGGAGTCTGAAAAAGGCTTAAAGAAGACTCAATGGGGATACTTTTCTCATGTAATCCCGAAGAGATCACTTGTACCAAGAGGGGGGAGCAAGGGATCCCATGCCCCCATTGGATAAACCAAAGGATCAATTTATGAGACCAAGTCTTGATAAGGAAAGCATGATTTCACATGTTCCTTCTCAGAAGCAATTGAACATCGAGGATAAGATGCCACATAATTAACCAATGGTGGGATAGAGTCTACACAAACACTAGGAACATATAAAGGGGTATCCTTAAATAACGTTGAATTAGGATGGTGATTATCAGATTCCAGCTGGTTAATAGTGACAATGCTTCCATTAGGAGGAAAATGCATCACTCAGAAGAGCATAGAAACCACAACATTCATAGCATATACATAATCATGTATGAGAAGGATATTGAAATCTAATGGGCCTTGCACCACTATAACATCAACAAGGATAGTTTTCCCACCTAATGATATAGGCAAATAAGGAGGAATCCCCAAATATTCACTAGGATGTCTATCAAAAGACAACAACTCATGTGAAGCAGACACACGCTTGGGAGATCCGAAGGCTTGCCAAACCGAAGAGGATAAAATACTTGGAGAGGCTCCTTCATCCACAATACATTGATAAGTATTTGTTGAATTAACTTCAACCCTTATTTGAAAGGGTGCAGAAGAAGGAAGACGAGCCTCAACAAGGTCATTCCAATCAAAGTAAATCATCCTAGGGCTTGGAGTGGGTGTGCTTGAAGTGAGTGGAATTCCCCCTTGTTATGAAATTATTGAACTGGAAATTCTAAAAACATAATTGGTAGACACATCACTCTCCAAGAGAAGAGTGGGATCAACTGAAGATTGCAACAGCATGACCATTTTGGTAGACTCGACACTCTCCAAGAGAAGAGTGGGATCAGTCAAAGACTACATCATCATGAACACTTTCTCAACCACTGGCCGAATAGGATAAGAGAAAACATGGTGTATAGGCACATCACCCCCCAAAAGAGGAGTGGGATCAGCTGAAGATTGCATCGGCATGACCACTTCATCAACCGAAGGCTGAATATACTATGAGGAAACCTCAGAAGACTCAAAATCAAAAGAGCTTGTAGATAGGGACCACAATGTTTGTACTTCTGGAATTCCAGGGCATAAATGAGTAAGGTGATGTCCCTTGCAAATATTACAAGGGAACTTAGGCTTACGTCCTATCCGTCTAGGTTTCTCAACAGAATCAATTCCCCCAATATGACTAGCAGTGGTTGGTTGCACATCTCCAACATGACTTGTAGAGGTTGGTGATGGGTCGATAACATGACTCACAGAGGCTATATACCTATCGCCAGTGTGACTAGAAGTGACTGGACTTTTTCCTCCAACATGTCTTGCAGAGGCTGGGTTCTTTCCTATTCTTCCTCTTTTTATTTCGTTTAGACTTCCAGTTACTAGTAACTGTGCTTTCACCAGAGACGGGAGAAGGAGGAGAAGACTTTGTTGATGAAGGAACATCAACATGGTGCCCATGACATAAGCTGCTTAACTAAGAAGCGTCAAGAGAATTCAGGACATTTGGAATGGTGCCAAATCGAACCGGTAGTCCCACATTCAACCCAAGAATGTACAAAGTGGCCATCAAAGGGACACCAACATTTCTGAAGAAAGGAAAAGAAAAAGAATCCCTTTGCGAAGGGGTTCCTTTGTTGGTATTGTCAGTAACTTTTTCAATGAATATCTTATGCACAGGTTCTCCCCTTACGGGATATTTCAAGTCCGGAAAAGTCTCACACACTGACTTTGGCAAACCAGTGGTATAAAAACAACGCCTATATAGAGGCATCTCCATGTTTCTAAGAGGAAGACCAAATGTCCTCATGCTTGACAGAGTGGATGGTCTACCACCTTAAGTCAGACACCTAAAATAATGATTGACTAACTCACTATGGAAAAATAGGGAGCACAGAGCACACACTAAAAATTCCTAAAGGAAAATCAAGTAAATGACTATCTAGTAGGAAGGATAGTTATGCCAATTGACACTAGAGAAACTAACCGGTGTAAGTGAAACTCAAACACGGAACCACCCTCTAGGTATACTCAATGTCTACACTAGTTACAGTGGTATACCCCCGCAGTCACCCGTGTAGGTCTCTAGAATATGGGCAACTAAGTTTCCAGCTCACAGTTAGTCACCAGGTGGGTATAGTCGACAGTCAGACGAATCACAATGAGTATGATAACAAGTCTGAAACCTATCAAGGGTATCAAAACAAAATGGTCTGGAAGACAATAGAGGATCTCAAATGGATTCGAGGTCCATGAAGCTCTGTAGGAATGCATCCGGTATTACTCCCGAGATAGATCTTCAATATGTGCTCCCCAGTATGTCTAGTTTGTCTTTGGAGGGATTATCTCCACTGCCTTTCCTCACACAACCTCTTGTTTATCCATTGTGTTAGAGGGGTCCTGGATAACTTTTACAACACTAGAATTAAACACTCCCTAACTCATACTCCAATGTTTGTTTTAGCGGCCTTGAAGAGTTTCCTCTCCAACCTAATCCAAGGTCCTAGCCCTAAACTAGTTGGTTGAACATACAAACGTAAAAATTATATTTTATTTTAGATCTATCATTCTTTTTAATGGATTTATTTACTCATGGGATATGGTGGTGAAACTAGTGATGTTATAAGAGACGAAAAAGAGGAGAAAAATATGAAACTTGAAAGAAAAATTACTTCTAATCCAAAAGCAAAGTTTTACAACTAACTCTTTGTAACCAAAATTTCTTTAACTAACTTTTTCAAGATCTTGTAAAGAAAACCTAAAATGTGCTTTCGCTTGACTAAAAGATACTTATGTTTAAAGAAATCAATAAAGAACTTAAAAAACAAACTCTTTTTCCTTTTTTGTAAATAATCAACTCTAACTACTTTACCAAACTGAAAATAAATTTTTATTTTTTTTTAAATTGCCTTAAAGAGAAAAATTGAAATAGATCTTTTTTTTTTCAAATCAAGTAAAAGGGGAAAAAAGAATACTAAAACAAGATTGAAACAAATCTTTAGCCCACTGCGGATCACACATAATCACTCAAGAAACCAAGAAGGAAGATCTACAATTCAAAATCTTGCCTAAAACCCTTTTAAAAGTAAACACAAGAAAATCAAGAAGAAAAGTAAACTGAACTCTAAACGCAGGCTATAGCTATAAACAGATACTCTGGACTGATCTAAGAAAACCCTGAGAAGTGTGAACTTCAATTAGGAAAGAGACAAACTCCCTCTTTTTCAAAAAATTTCTTGAAATAGATATGTGAGTTGTTGTATCAGCAACCTTCATATGTATGTGGGTTGTTTACTGAGCAGAGTGCGTATGTACGCAGAATGACTCAAGACAGGGCACGTACATCTCTGTATATTTCCAGAAAAAGAAAATATCAGGCTATCTTACAGGGCAGGGACGACTGGTATATCACCTGAAGGTGACCATAATCCCTTGAGAGACTAAAAAAACTTGACATAAACTTGAAAGGAAAGAACACCAATCAAGCAACCCAAAATCCCCTAAAAAACCCTAGAGGCTTCCCTAGTATGGTCATCAGTTCTGCTAGTGGGAAATCCCCCATTTAACTACACCAGGGTTCAGAATGTAGGCAGAGTGAATAACTGTCTAAAAGATAATTAATTCTCAATACTACCCCACACATACCAAAACTAATATAAAGAAATAAAAGAGTATATATCGGGTAACTATACCTCTAATCCCATGTCTGGTGATGACCTCCTCAAGCTTGGAAGTTCCACTAACTGCATGCCTCCTCCCTATTAGAGCAATATTTTCCTCACCCTATGCAATATTATAGGGAGGGCCTTACTCCATTTCCCTATGCAGACTTACTTTCCCTGATTGATAAATCCAGAGAAAAAAATTAAATATTTTTCCACTTGTACGCACCTTGCAAGCTATATAGCATGCGTATACACTGGTTGTTCCACTACAACCCACGTACATTAGGATTTGTACCAGAAAATCAAAATTAAATCTCAGGTTTCCATGTCACGACATGGGATATCTGATCCTTGACCTTCCATATACTGGAAATGTTCTGACTTGGCCCTTCATTTTCATTTTGAAGGATATAAAGAAGCCAATTCCGAGCTATGGAAGAGAGAGAGAATTCAACTTTGAGAGCAAAGTTACTCTGGAGAAATTATTAGTTCATTATTGAATCTACATTCCTTTGTCCTTTAAGTTTGAACATAGTTATCAGCCCCCCAAGCTCTTCCCTTATTGATGGATAACCTTTTTGTCTCCCTTATATGAGCTTTCCTTTAGTGGAGGATTGAAGTGGTGGAGGCCCAATTGGAAGGAACTCGGTTTCTTGGTTCTGAACCGTGCAGACACAGAAGTCTGTAATGTTTTCACTTTTGATGATCATTTATTAANTGGGCATGTTTGTTTTGTATATTAATGGATTATTCTATCTAATGTGCTAACCTTTTATATTATCACTATATGCTTTCTCTGCTTGTTTCTTGAGAACTTGTTGCAGGTATAAAGCTTTGGGTTGAAGTGCTCAACAGTGGACATTATCAAACGTTTGGACGAGGTAGGCCTCTTTCTTACCTGCTTTGCACATTAGTTTATATAACATATGTTGGAATTGAGTTGATTTCTACAGTCACTCTTGTCTCTTGTGGTTCAACCTAGCCATAGAGAGATTTTCCTCGTAACAGAATTGGCGACCATACTAGGGATGAATCTTCTTTCTTAGGGTTTGAAGTACTTTTCTCTTTAGATTGCTCTCATTTCTATTGTAGTCTTTTCGTGTCATTACTTGACATCTCCTGTTCACTTTGGGTCTAAGTTTTCATCCTTTATCCCTTGCCTGGCCTTGTTTCAAAGCATATACACACCTTTTTTTCTTGACAGTTGTGTACATACGTGGTCTGTCTCACTGCAAGTTGTGTATATACGCATTGTTTGCCCAAACAATTGCATACACCTTTTTTCCTTGCTTTTTTTATTGTTATGGTGTTTTTTGGGTGGGATTTGATGCTTGCTGAGCCTTATTAGTTCTTTGTAGTGTCTGTCGAGTGCTTGTGGGATGACAGGAACCCCTTTTTTGGTTGAATTTTTGGGCAAAGTTTTTCTCTTCATATTTTCATTTTTATTGTCCTTGTACATTGGGTTGGGTGTCTTGTTGCTTGATATCCTTCTTGAGTTATCTCTTTTCTATACACAGTAGGAATATATATCAAGTTTCTTTTTAGTCCATGCATTTTTAGTGTCGATATATTGAGAAAAACAAAAAAACAAATAGGCATTTTGCATTGCTTGGCATTTTTTGTCTTTGAGTTTTTATTGTTAGCTTAGTGCATATAGTGAAAGATTGCATTTTTACTTCTTAATCATAGATTTGAATTTGAAAATTGAATCATTTTTAGGAGCATATCATTCATCAAAAGTTAAAGTTAGAACTTTGCATTACTTTCATATTTACTTTTCTTGCAGAGTCATAACACCATTGGTTTCATCACCATATACCTTTTTGAGTAATCACAACCATAAAATCAACGCTATAATTTAAAATTTATTAGTAATGATTTTATTTTCTGAGGTACACAAACTAACCTAGGATTTAGTGCCTTGGAGTAGGACTTTGTGAGTAAACTTCTCCAAAGAAATTAAATCAACATATGTGTCTGGGTCAGGGAGTGGAGAAATCCATTGTATAATTGGTAAGATTAGGAGGCTCCGCTCACACCAGAGTTAATCACGAGGTCACGTGAAGTTAGTTGAAGGGATATCCCCACGATACCTTCCTAGAATAAATGATATTTCTATGGATTTATTCTTATTTGGGGATCTTGCTAGTGCCCATACCTCCGTGAGAGGCAATGCTTTCAAGATTTCAGGATTTGCTACCCTGCCCATACGGTGATCCAAACTTACGACTTCTCAACTGTGCATCGGTTATACAATGGTTTATTAGTTTCTTGACTTAGGTGTCTCATAGGTTACTTGCAGGGGTTATTCTACAGGTACCCTAGGTCAGATAAGGGTTGGAGAACACACAACCTTTATGGAGGATTATCTCTCCAGGGGGATCTGACTGACTGGTTGTTAATCCCACGAGGGCCCTTATAACTGATTATGTTACCTCTGATATTTAGTAGGGAGTCTCAGGCCCCTCTTGGGTGAGACATACCTTCTTTAGGGAGGGAGGCCACACAACCACTTTACCCCTTTTTCATGTATATTGGTCGTTTCATTTTTTGTGTGCTCTTTGATTACTAGTTGGCCTTAAGAGTCTATACTAAGTTCTCATTATCATGGATAGTGGAGTCCCTTTGGCTCCCTCGTTCACCGCTACCTACCCCATTATTCATACTCATTTCATGGGGACAAATCTGTTTTCTTTTTATAATGGTATACAGAACTTTGACACTCTGTCTGCACCTTTGGTCTCTAGTCACTCTCCTGTTGATATGTCTTCTCACTTGCCATCCTATGTCTCACCTCCTTATGTGAATACAATTTTTGGGTCTGGGGGCATGGTGCCTCCTTATTCTCCCTCTCAATTTGGTGGGAGTCATATCCTTGAAACAACTCTTATGGTAGGAGGTTGGAATCTTCCTTCCTATGAATCCATTAAGTGCCCAAATAGGCAATCATTCTACTTATTACACTCTATCCACTCATCCTTCTTCCGCTATGTCAGTTCCTATGAACACTTTTCCCATGGTGGACCTTCTTTTTTCCTCTGGTGTTTCATCAAGGGGGAGTTATTTTTTTAGTATGGGAAATCCCCCTCACGAATTTCCTTCTTCTGGGGGAAACATATATCCTCACATGAGTAACCCTTGCCATGTCGCTTTATCTTCGCAAGTGGCTTCCTCAATATCAATACCCTTACAACCCTTTATGAATCAGTATGGAGGAGGATACTATCCTACCAGACAGGGACATGGAGTAAACCAGGATCTTTCCTGGCCTGCAATTGCTCAAAACCAATCTTTCCCTGGACTTTGGTCTCAAATACTACAATCAACCACAACCACTAGTCTAGTCACTGCTAGTTATACTGGAACTGCATTGCCAACCTCTGCTAGTCATGTTGGAGATTGGTCGACAACCTCTGCAAGTCATGTTGAATACCTGCAACCAATCGCAGCAAGTCATGTTGGGGGCACAAGTCCAGTCACTGCGTGTCATACTGGAATTACATCACCAACCTCTACTAGTCATGTTGGGGATCCATCGCCAACATCTGCGAGTCATGTTGGAGATTTTCTACTAGCCTCTGCAAGTCATGCTGGGAGCATGTCACCAGCCACTGCAAGTTATCATGGGGAAATTCATACGATTGAGAAGCCTAGACATTTTAGACATAAGACTAGATTCGTTGTAGAAATTGCAAAGGAAATCAACTTACTCGTTTGTGTCCTACTACTGTCGGGATACCGGAAACCTGGTTCTCACTTGAGGGCCCTTCAAGTTCCGAGTCATCTATGGTTTCCCCACACTCCGTTCCTTCCTTGTTTGATACAATAGTCATGCTGATGCAATATTCGACCAACACCCCTTTTCCTTTAGGGGTTGATGCATCCTTTTCACTTGTTGTCTCGCATCCCGTTCAACCACTGGTTGTGTCGATGCAATCTTCGACTGAAACCTTTCCTATGTTAGGGGGTGATGCATCTCTTGACCTTGTTGTCATGCATCTTGTTCAACCAATGGTCATGTTGATTCAATCTTTGACCTACAACACTCCTATTTTCAGGTTTGACTCACCTCTTGACCTTATTGTCTCGCATCCTATTCAACCAATGGTTGAGGAAGTGGTCATATCGATGCAATCTTTGATCAACCCCACTCTTGTCTTGGAGAGTGACAAGTATAAGGAAGCAGTCATGCCAATGCAATTTTTGGTCGATCCCGCTCTTTTGGTTCTGGTTCTATACCTTCTATGCCATTTCCTTAACATTTCTAGTACTTCACATTCTAAACAAGAGAGAGTTTTAATCTTCTCGAGTTCTCTCCCTCCAACTCTTGACGAGGTTCCCTTTGATTAGGATGGTCTAGTGGTGTACCCAATGCTTCCGCCTATGTATTTTCCAGGAAGAGGCATTATCTGATATATCACGGAGACGTTAACCTCCGTTAGCACTTTGTCCTCCTCAACTTGGAGAGGTTTGCATCTTCCCGAGCTTGTGTTGGTTCTTCGTAAGATACTGACATTCCACAGAAGGTCTGCATGGGAGCCTTGGCCTCCCTTGTGACTTGCTGCCTAGAATCTCCCAAACAAGTCTCAGTTAATCTCTTTTCTGACTCGTCTAAAAAGATCAAAGATTGCCGAGTGATTTGTCCCTTTCACACTCATTAAATTGGATTTGAAAGGTCACGAGTCTTAGTTAATCTCTTTTTCGACTCGTTACCAAAAAGTGAAAATATTGTCGAGTGAACTTGTCTTTTTCACACTCGTAAATTGGTTTTGAAAAGACGTCTACTTGGCACAAGTTTATCCCCTTTTCACAGCAAGTAGAATAAAAGACATAAAAAAGGACATTTTTTGGCATTAAGTTGTGATTGCATCTCATGCCCCTACTTGTAGTATTGAGCCTATAGCTAGTTCTTGCTTTGTGTTATAAACTATTTGCCTCAGTAGTTTTTCATCCTCAACCAAGCAGATCCTTGTTTATATCCTTCGCAATTTGACACCCTATACCTAGGAGGGAACATTCCCCAAGTGTCCATATTCTGCATTCACTTCCCTACATTGAGCATAGGTATGTTCCACTGCTGGAACTAGTTTTTCTTACTTGTGACACTCATTTCCTCCTCTGTATCATAGCATTTGTTTTTTATGAAAAAAAAAAAAAGACGGGTGGGAAGGGAGTATTATCTTCTATTGGAAGCATTCATGTTTCCTTTGAACAGAGCACAAAGTTATTTGAGTGCACTCATCATAATTTTGGGTTTATCATGGCCTTAGGAAGATGATCTCGTCACAGAGTCTTCTCTACCAACTGGTTACTCTTCCAGTCCCTATAGAGAATTTCATTGATGCCTCTTGCATCTCGTAGTTTCACCATTGGTTCTATGCTATCAGAGTCTTCTGTATGTCTCATGCTCTTGTTCAAAGGAATTTTATCAACATGTGTCGACCACTCCTCAAAACTCTTGACTTTGCATGTCGGTCATACCCTTAGTTTTTCTCAGAATCACATGATACTATAGTCCTATCATGGACCCTAGCCCTACTTTCATCATTGGTAGGTAACCTAAAACCCATTAGTTGACATTTCATCATTGGTCGTTGACTAGGTGGTTTCCCTTGTGTTCGACGAAAATACATCTATTCACACATTGGGATTCATGTAATGTCATGATGGAATTAGCCTTATTGGTGGTGTCCTCACCTTTTTCAGCAGTTTTCATCATTGGCTGCTATTCAGAGGGTCTTTTTCATGTACCGCTTGCACTTGGTACACATGTAAGATGCACAGGGTCATTGGTTCATGAACATGTTCTTCGTCTGATTTTTACCAAATCATGAAGCTCCTACTTTGTACCTCATGTTGACTGATGAGAGATTCCTTAATGCTCTCCTTTCAGCAAGTCTCTTTCCATCGACATCAGCCCATTATCTAGAAATGAGGCCTAGAGTCTTATGAGTACCTTGAGGCTTGTAGTCATTAGTGGCAGGCTCTCTCACCATCGAAAGTTGGGAATACATCAATGTCTCCTGATCAATGGATTCTTCAGGTGTTTGACATCGAATTCTCTATTCAAACTTGTAAGAATGTTCTCAGTGCCTTGATACCTACTTTCATTATCGGTAGGCTATCTCATGTTTGTTAACAATATACATCAATGACCAGTAATCAAACGATGTCTCATTGTGTTCGACATCAACTCCTTTATTCACATGATGTAGACTTGCACCTTTGGTGGATTGTGTAGAAGACTTGAAGACATCACTATGTGGCCGCAACTTTCCTGAGTTGTTGCTTCCTTTTCATTGGACTAGTACTTATATGACTTCAGTGATCATGGGAGATCAGATTGTACTCCATGGTATACATATATCTTCAGATTGGTTTTGAGATTGTTTCTACTAGGCCTTGTTCATGACTATGACAGCTATTGGCATGTAACCTCATTTGTATTTGCCTATTTCATGGCCACAGACACTTGTTTGATATATTTTTCACATGGATCTGCAACGTATTTTTTGGTATCCATGTATGCAAAGTCAGTGCAGAATGTAATGAGCAATTGAGTTCATCCAGCTGGTTCTCTACCACTCCACTTCTGGGTTATTTATAATGTATTTTGGCCATCATAGATAATCCTCTGACCTCAAACATTAGGGGGCATCTGTTAGAGCAAGATTTGCCTCACCCTATGAAATCTTGCAAAGAGGGCCTTACTCCATTTCCCTATGCAGACTTACTTTCCCTGATTGATAAATCCAAAGACGAAAAATAAATAGTTTTCCACTTGTATGCACCTTGCAAGCTATACAACATGCGTATATGCTGGCTGCTCCACTACAACCCACATACATCGAGATTTGTGCCAGAAAATCAAAATTAAATGTCGGGTTTCCATATCATGACAGGAGATCTCTGATCCTTGGCCTTACATATACTAGAAATGTTCCGACTCGGCCCTTCAATTTCATTTTTAAGGCTATAAAGAAGCCAATTCCAAGCTATGGAAGAGAGAGAGAATTCAACTTTGACAACAAAGTTACTCTAGAGAAATTATTACTTCATTATTGAGTCTGCATCCCTTTGTCCTTTAAGTCTAAACATAATGTTTATCCCCCCAAGCTCTTCCCTTATTGATGGAGAATCTCCTTGTCTCCCTAATATGAGCTTTCCTTTGGTGGAGGATTGAAGTTGTGGAGGCCTAGTTGGAAGGAACTCAGTTTCTTGGTTCTGAACCGTGCCGACACGAAAGTTTGTAATGTTTTCACTTTTGTTGATCATTTATTTATAGAAATACTCCTTTGCCGTCAAATTGATATCTTGCAAATATATGTATTATGATCCTTGGGCATGTTTGTTTTGTATATTAATGGATTATGCTATCTAATGTGATAACCTTTTATATTATCACTATATGCATTCTCTTCTTATTTGTTGAGAACTCGTTGCAGGTATAAAGCTTTGGATCGAAGCACTCAATGGTGGACATCATCAAATGTTTGGATGAGGTAGGCCTCTTTCTTACCTCCTTTTCACATTACTTTATATAGCATATGCTGGAATTGAGTTGATTTCTACAGTCACTCCTATTTGTTGTGGATCACCCTAGCCATAGAGATATTTTCCTCATAACACTCCCAGGGCTGACTTGCATCCAAAAATTGACAAACAAAGAACAAAAAGAATGTTATTCCATAGATAAGTTATGGTTATATGTTAAAATGTCTAGCATAAATCAATAAAATTATTCAAGACACCATCATTTGGGACAGGAAAATGTAATTCTTTTATTCATAACATGAAGATTATACCTTTACAATCTAATTCGACCACCATTCCACGAACCTGGTCCGGTCTCCTCTTCACCAAGATCCAAGTGCACCTTGTTTGAACTTCTTCTCTCAACCTTCTAATCTCTTCTAGGGAAGTGAATGGGTTAAATGGAGGAAGAAGGGGCTAATGAGGGAATGCTAAGGCAATTTCTCACAAAAGGCAGCAAGATGTTGGGCAAGGAGGGGAAGTGAAATTCGATAGAGTTTCATTGTTCTTATGCTTAGATTTGAAATGAGACCACAAAACCTCCTTTTATGTGACAAAAGGATGGTTATTTGGTTGGGTGATGGGCTATATCAGGTGGATTATTTGGGAAACTACCAATAGCCTGTAAATTTCAATGAATTCCTTACAACTTTTGATTTTTTACAATTTTTGCAAGCATACGCAGGCTGTAATGGTGAAACATGCATATGTATGCTAGATGTAGTGGTGAAACAAGCATATGTACAAGGGAAGTAATGGTGTAGGGCGCATACATCTTCTAAAAAATGGTTTTTTAAGAAGAGATACTCAACAATGCTATGGAAAAAAATGCAAGTAAGAGGGCCAAGGCCATGTATGCATGTGTAGAGATATTTAGGGTTATAACAGGTAGGGAAGGTAGACCACTGGTATTTAGATGAACATATGAACTATATTAGGGTGTTCAAGGCCAATGTAGCACTGTATCTACTCCCTTCTCATGTCCCAGATCGACTCACTATGGGAGGAATCTGTTATCAGACTATCCTACACGGCTATAATGCCACACTAGTCAACGACAAGAAGCGGACTTTCATACCCTAAAGATTCCATGTGGGGTTTTATTTGGTAAAGGAAACTGCTCAAGCTAGACAAGAAGGGCTGAGTCATCTTGAATTTAGGTTCCCGATTGGACGATTCCACAAGAACAACCCTAAAGGCCTGGTCCCCCAGCATGCTTCACAGGTATCATCATGTTGGCCATATGCGCATGACAAATTTGAGGATGAAATTTTCACGGAATGTGCTTAAGAGTGGGAGGAGGTAGTACAGATGATGGACAACCCAAACATGATTAGGTTCAAGGATATGAACATGTATGAACATGTGGATACAATAGAGAATTTGGCTCAAGAGGCCCTTAGAGTTAGGGAAGAAATTAGAGCAACATAAACTACAGAGGCACAAAGAAGAGGATTGGTCTTGCTAGAAGGGGCACAAAGAATCATTGTTCAGTTAAAAAATGATACGGATCTCATAGATATGTCGAGGATCCCCACTGATGACCCAATCAAAAGAAGAGGAGAGCTAAGTGTCTTAGATTCAATACAACTTGAAGAAATCACTGGGACAAAAAACCCTGAAGTTCCATTACCAAAGATCATATCACAAGGGGCAATTTCAACCCATCCTAAGATATAAAGGACACCAGGTAGGACAAGTGTACCAAAACCCTTCTTCAACTTAATAACCATCTATGATGATGAGGAGAGTTCGGAGGTTTCCCTGGTGCCTCCAGTGCAGATTACAGAGGAAAAGGAACCTGAGAAAGAATCTACCCTAGGTCTCGATGCTCCGATTCAAAACCTTCCATAGAGCGAACATGATATTGAAAGTGTCTTAGAAACTAAATTACTTGACTTGATGGGAACCCCAATGGACATCTCGAGGGACGAGATGGGATCATATGGTCAGAAAGAGGAAGTTCCAGAGAAAGAAATCGACACATCAACAACCAATTACCAAGTAAATACCATACCTATCCCTAAATCTTCAATTTCGGTGGATACCTCACTAATAGATGCACAAAAAATGAAGGTCAAGCCATCATAACATGTAGAAGAAGTTCAGCAACCAATACTGGAACAAATACATCCAACCAGGAGCCTGGGAGATACTCTTAACTGGGGAGAATAACAAATCCCCGAACCTATGGATGAGGTCATCGACATACAAGCGATCGTCGATGATAGAAAAAGAAAATCCATCATGAAGAGGACCACTAAGAAGAGAAGGCTCACGCTAGATAGCTCTATTCTCATCACTACAGAGGAGAAGCTTCTCAACATTGAACACCCCAAGACATCTTAGCTTATCAACATAGGAATGTCCATTATGGATGCCATGTTGGATAGAGAAAGGAGGGATGAGAAGGAGATGGCCACTATGCTAAAGGAGTTGGAGCATTTGTGCCATTTTGTGAAATACTATCAAGACTCAATGCAGGCCATGGTGTTCCTAAAAAGTGAGTTCTAGGAAGCTTAAATAAAATTCACAAGTGAATGACACCTTTTCACCACAGGCATATTTGATTTCCAAGAGGATACCCTTATGGTGCTAACGACCTGCAAGGACATATAGAGGTGGTATGAAAAATCTCATCAAGCAGTAGAAAGGATCGATTACATCAACACAGTACAAAAGGGTCGAGATGCCAAAGAGCACAGTATTTGGGTGCTAAGGGATAACAACATAGATCGTATCAGGAAAGTGATCAAATAATCAGTAAAAATGGCCCAGGAACCTCAACGGGAGATTTAGGAGAAGTGGACCGAGTGAAAAAAGAGTTGGGAAAAGATTAATCAGGAAATGAAAGGCAGTGACCTCCTAGAATTCGGCTTACCTGAAGAGTTTGTCGACTTGGATGACATAGTCAAGAAACATGCAGAACAAGACTTGGCATGGACAACAGAGATAACAAAGGTGGCGAGCATGACACCAGGTCAAGTATAATAGTTCATGGACCATCTGATTAAGGATTCAATAGTTATGCAGTGGTTGAGGGTTAAAATAATCAAGTAAAAAGAACAAGTAGTAGAAGTGAGAGAAATTATTTTAGCCCTGATGGACCAACATAGGCTCTCGTATACCAACACATGTAAGGAACTCTTCATCAAATAGTTGAAATATGAGAAGAGTCATCCACTTCAGTAAAAATATTTGATGATCCTTAGAGAACAGAGAGATTAAAGCTCTATGTGGCGATATTTTGTTTTACTTAGCTTGCACCTGTAATAGCTATTTTTAGTTAATGATTCATTATAAATAAGAGGATAGAACTTTTAGCAAAGGTCGATGGTTTTGGAAAGACCCTCATTTTTGTAATTGTAAATAACTATTTCCAAACCACCTTAATTGAGCAGTCTTGTTTAGGACATGAGACGATATATCATTTTTCATCAAAGGTGCTATATGATTGGATTGAGGAGGAACTACTTCTGACTTTATTTCAGTAATTGATGTCGTAACGAGTAAGAGCTCCAAATCTATTGATAATTTATTTGTCTTAATATTTTTTCAATTCTTGTTACTGATGATGGAAAGTAAATCATTGTGTTAATATGTGATTAATGATTAGAGGTAAGGGAACTATTTTTATTGCCATCATCTCGTTACATGTGTATTTTCTTTACGATAATTGTATCTCAGTCAATAATTGAAATACCAACAAGTGAATGTATTGGTACTAGGCTTGTAACAGGTGTGAATATCTTTGTCTGCATTCTTGAGCACAAGGGCTATCCTAATCTCAGCCTTCTTCAATAGTTAAAACTCTCTTCCACCAGTTGGTTTATACCAATACAAATCATTTTATTAGACTCATGTTATAAAAGAAAAGACAAAAAGAGAACGTTAAACTGAAGAAGGAACTTTCATAGGAAAGTATACTGGAAATCACCATGGCGCAAACCCCTCCTTCCCTCCAAAGGGCTACGTGACCTCCCGATCTTGGATCGTTTGAAAATATTGAGTCAAAGCGACTCCTTGGGTCCCTACGGGCACCCAAAATAACTCTACCCATACGCAAAAGTCTCCTCCGCAAGTGACCACGGCTATGACTGTGGGTCTATCTCTTCGCGGTTCGTACTTCGGGGATATCCCAAATCCTTCTCTTAGCTTCTCCTGAAACACTCTCCTACGAGGTTCCAAACTCCCGCCATGTGTCTCCTCAGATTTGATGGCGCCACAAGGGTTCGGGTTTTGTGACTTTGTGAAACTCTAAAAAGACTTCTGTCCACAACCTCTAAACTTTTGATTCCCAAAATCCTTGATCCGTCACCATGTACTCCTCTGCGATCAATGGTCAATATTGAATTGTGACTTTAGAATTCACGACCCCACCTTCATCGAGTCCTTGAAATTGTCAACTCTGAAGTATCGAAACACTTCCGCGGCTAACCTCCTCGTAACCTTACCAGATTTGACGGTCTGGAATCACTCGTCTCCCTATGGAATGAATCTTGTCCACTGTCTTGGATGAGAACTTCAAGAACTTCTCTCCCTTGAATAATTTCCTCTTCTCTTCCTCCTAATATTAACTCCCTCTGAACAATCTCTTTGACACATAGTCGAATTCCTGGTCTGGACACTCCTTGCAACAAACTCCTAATCACAACTCATCTTTTCCTTGTGGATGGATTCTTGCTCCTTGCGACTATATTCCAACTGATTTTCGTCTCTCATGAATGAAATCATGTTATCCTTCCTAAGATCTCGATTCTAAAGACTTGGTCACACACTACTTGCAGATGTCAATGCACTCCTTGCAAACGTGAGGTTTTTCTATCTCTTCTGAGATTTTGATTTGAAACAGACTCGGTCATGCACTTCTTGTGGATGTCAATTCACACCTTGCACTCGCTCACTGAAGAGAAATGACTGAAACTTGTCTACCCCTCACAATGACTCATACATTCAACAAAGTAAATGCAGTCATGGATTCAAGAACAGAAATAACAGAGAATTGAAAAATAACAGAAACTTTACCATTCATTCAGATAGACACATAACCAACACACATTTGGGACAATATATCTCTGTTATATTCATCCAACTAAAATTTGTATACATACATACATTGTTCTTCACTATTCCTTAACCTATACAAGATAGATTCAACTACTACTCCGTTCTCCTCCATCGGCAGAAACAACGAACATCATCCCTCTGCTGGGTAATATTACAAAGCTTCATACAAAGAGGTTCTCTTTGAGCATTCCCTCCAACTACTCTATGCTATCTTAAATGGAATTGAATGCTCTAAACTACTTAACACTTATTACAATAAATATTGCATCAGATAGATTAGAGCGCAAGCTCCAAATCTGTACTGCAATCTGATTCATAAAACAAAGTACATTCTCCCATCAATCTTTCATGATGTCTTAGCCTCCAAACATTGAAGATGTCCAAACTCAAAAATTTTGTCAAATGTGACATTAATACATCGACTCTTTGAAATTCAAAAATGTTTCAAAATATGCGCTAGTGCACCCAACTATCTTCCATGCTTATGCTTTGATGGCGATGCTCCTGCATCATACTCCCTTGGCTGAAAATTTCATGGACTCCTTTCCATGAGCTCCTGCACTGATCTTCCATTCTTATGGATCTCTGCTTCACCGACCCAACTGGCATCTTCTACTGGTCATCCTTTCCACTTCACCAAGTACTCAAAATACGTCTTCCTTCTGGTCTTCTTACCAACCCTTTTATCTATGATCTTTTCCATATGCATCTTTTCTGCTACAGGCATCTGTTTCTTCCACTGGATCCTCTCTTGATATTTAGATCCTTTGATTCCATCTTCCCTGTAAGGATACATGTCTGCAATGTTGAATATGGGTGATATACCCACTTCTTCTGGAAGCTCAAACTCATAACCATTCTCACCAAACCTCCTCAGGGTTTTACATGGCCCTATCTTTTTCAACTTGAGTTTATTGTATGTCCCTCTTGGGAATCTTTCTTTCCTCATATGTGCTAGAACTTGATGTCCAACTTCAAATTCAATCTTCCTCCTGTGTTGATCAACTCTGAAATTGTATTCACTGCTACTCTTCTTCAATTGCTCCTTGATCTAATTGTGAAGTTCTTGCATCTCTGTAGAGAAATCTTCTTCTCCTGCACTCCTGAATTCGCTCATCTTCATATCTCTCAATTCCAAAATTCCTCTCAGATTCATTCCATAAACAATTTGAAATGGAGTTTTTCTAGTTCTCCTATTCACTGAGTCATTATACGCAAACTCGACTTGTGCTAGAATCTGATCCCATTGACTATGATGTTCAGTGACCAAAATCCTCAGCAAATCCCCTAAACTCCTATTCACCACCTCGGTCTATCCATCTGTTTGTGGATGATATGCATAACTAAAAGATAACTCCGTCCCCAATGTTTTCCACAACGTCCTCCAGAAATTACCAACAAATTTTCTATCCTTGTCTGAAACTATGCTCATGGGAAATCCATCGATTCTCACAACCTCTTTGAAAAACAAGTTCGCAACATGCATTTCATCACTGGTCTTCTGGCATGGGATAAAGTGTGCCATCTTCGAAAATCTGTCCACCACCACAAATATAGAATCAATTCCTCTCTATGTTCTTGGCAATCCCAACACAAAATCCATGATTATTGCATCCCAAGGTCTCTCCGGAATAGGTAATGGATGATACAACCTAGTGTTTTTCTTCTTCCCCTTAGCATACTAAAAAATCTTGCAATTGTTCACAAATTTCTTCACCTCTTCTTTCATACCTGGCCAATAATATGAACTATCTAATTGGGAAAATGTTTTTTCATGGACGAAGTGTCCAACTAGGCCTCTGCTATGATTTTTCTTTAGCAATTTCTCCATCATTGAGCATCTTAGTATGCACAACTGGCATCCTTTGAATAACAACCCATCCTGAATCAGATATTCATCCCACTGGATTTTGTCTCTGAGTATAGGATTCACACATGCTTTATATGCTTCTCCAAAATCTAGATTACTGTGATACATTTCCTCAAGATGATCAAACCCCAAGGTCTTGACTTGAAATTCCTACAGAATTAAAATCCTCCTGCTCAATGCATCAACAAACTTGTTAGCATTTCCAGAAATATGTTTAATGACAAAAGTGAAATTTTGCATAAACTCTATCCATTTGGTATGTCTCTGGTTTAACTTCTCCTGTTTGGTTATGAATTGAAAATCGTGATTGTCGCTATACAAAACAAACTCCTTGGGCACAAGATAATGCCTCCATTTCTTCAAATCTTGGATTATGGCATAGAACTCCTGTACTTCCTTCTAGCTTCATTCAACCTTTCACTAAAATACGCAACAGGTTGGTTCTCTTGACTCAATACCTCTCCAATTGCAACTCCCCTCGCATCACACGTTACCTGAAATGTCTTTCCGAAATCCGATAAAAAAAAAATCGGTTGTTCAGTTATCTTCTCCTTCAATATGTTGAAGCTCTTCTCAACCTCCTCTGTCCATTTGAAAGACTTGTGTCTTTTATTCACTGTATCCATCATCTGTGCACTAATTCCACTAAAATTTCTGATGAACTTCCGATAAAAACTTTCCAATCCATGGAAGCTTCTTACCTCAAAGATGGTATTCGGTGATGGCCATTCTATGATCGCTTTCACATTTTCAGGATCCATCTTCAACTCATTTGAAGAAATCATAAAACCCAAATATATGAGCTTTGTCTTCATGAAAGAGGACTTCTTCAGATTAATCAACAACTTCTCTTATTGCAACCTCCTCATCACCAATGTTAAATGTCTTAAGTGCTCCCCTTTAGTCTTGCTAAATACTAGTATATCATCCAGATATATGATGATGAATTTACCAATAAAATCCTTCAATACTTCATTCATTAGCCTCATAAAAGTACTCGAGGCATTCGTTAAGACAAACTTCATAACAAGCCATTCATACAACCCCTCATTCATCTTGAATTTTGTTTTCCACTCATCACCTTCCCTTATTCTGATATGGTGATATCCACTTTTCAAATCTATCTTTGAAAAATAGTTATCTCCACTTAGACAATCCATCAGGTCATCCATCCTTGGTAATGGAGATCTATATATGATGGTGATATTGTTTATGGCCCTTGAGTCTATGCACATTCTCCATACACCATCATTATTTGGAATTAATACAGTTGCCACTGCACATGGACTCAAGCTTTCCCTGACCAATCCTTTTTCTAATAGATACTGAACCTATCTCTTCACCTCCTCATTCTCTTGAAGTGTCAACTTGTATGCTACTTTATTCGACAGGCTTTCTTCTGGTATCAAGTCAATGTGATGACTGATGCTTCTCATAGGTGGCAATGAGTTTGGAAACTCATCCACTACAATGTTAGCAAAATTCTCTAACAACTCCTGAACTTCTACAAATCTTCCAGCGAAGTAATGGTAAGTATAACTCTTGGGTTCCTTACTACAACAAACTGCATCTCTTGTTCCTTCTTTACTTCCTTTAGGAGTTCCTTCCCACCCATGAGAAGTATGATCGTGCTAGCTTCATCCTTCACCTTCTTCTCTTCAATCGATAGTAACATATGTGTCCTACCATTTTTCTCTAAGGTGTAAGTATTTCTCCTTCCATCATGAATAACATTTCTATCATACTACCAAGGTCACCCCAATAAAACATAACAGACATCCATAGGAATCACATCACATAGAATCTCATCTCTATATCCTTCTATTTTAAATTCAACCAGGCATTGCCGAGTGACTGTTACCTGATGACCTTTTTGAAACCATGAGACTTTATACAATGTCAGATGTGTAGACGTGTCCATCTCTAGCTTATCCACCATCTTGGTGTATACTAAGTTTCCAGTGCTCCCACTGTCAATTATTACCTTGCAAACTCTGTTCATTGTTTTGCAAGATGTCTTGAACAAATTGTTCTGTTGCACTGGATTTTCAGTCTCTGGCTCTTGCTTCAAAAGAACCTTCTTCATCATCAGGGATCTTCCACCCTCTGCACCTTCTGCCTCAACATCCCACTTTTGTAATTCTAAGATGTGAGCGTCACCTCCTTTATTTCTCTCGGGGAAATCCCAAGACATATGTCCTATTTTTCCATAGGCATACCATCTCACCTCTCCTTCTCTTCCTCTTCCTCTTCCTCTGGGAAAAGAACTTCTACCACCACTCTGTCTTCCTCGAGAAATTTATCCTCTCTTAGAGTGACTATGTGGTTTCTCCACCTCGTCCTTGGGATTTGTTTCTTTCTCTTGGGAAACTCCTTTTCCTTTGTTCAAGTTTCAATCTCTATTTTGTTGACTCTGCTTCATGGCCAACTTCTCTTCTGCCTTCAATGCCATTTGATACATGTCCTCTACTCTCCTGACTGTTGCCATGTTGATCTCATCCTAAATGTCATATCTCAACACATTAAAATATCTAGAAACTTTCTCTTCATCTTTCTTTCTTTGTCCAACTCTAATGTTTAATGTGTAGAACTCCTCTATGTACTCCTTCATAGTCAATCCTCTCTATCTCAGGTTCTGCATCCTCCTATCAGGTAATACTTGGATATGAATTTCTCCTTAATCTTGGCTACCATTCAGTCCCAAATCTTTATCTTTTGCTTTCCCTTTCTCCTCCTGTCGGCCTGTAGTTAATCCCATCACAGTGTTGCATGTCCTTTCAGCCTAGTGATGGCATGTTTTACCTTTTTCTCCTCTTTGACATCCTCATAGTTGAAATACTTTTCCATTGCTCGTATCTAGTCAAGAAATTATTCTGTGTCTAAACTCCCTTCATACATAGGGATGTCAATCTTTGCTATGGCACCCAATTTGACAACCGCTCTTAACAAGCGTTCTTCCCCAGCATCCTCAGCTACAACTTCTTCAACTTCTACTTCTTCCATTTCTGCCTCGCTGACATCTCTAGCATCAGGCGCTCTCCTTTGTGTTGTATCCATGGCATCCAACCTCGCACGTAGTTCTCCCATTTCTCTTTTTATAGCTCTGTTGGTTACAGGTGGGTCAACACATCTTCAAGGCAACATTGTGCTGATGCTTCTAATACCTCTCCTCGATATTAGTTTGATCTCCCTTCTACATAAGTCAATTATGTAATTTCTCTGATACCACTCCTGGTGCAACCCCCCCTTCCCTCCAAAGGGATACGCGACCTCCCAGTCTTGGATCGTTTGAAAAAATTGAGTCAAAGCGACTCCTTGGGTCCCTACGAGCACCTGAAATAACTCTTCCCACATGCACAGGTCTCCTCTGCAAGTGACCACTGCTATGAACGTGGATCTATCTCTTTAGAGTTTGGACTTCGGGGATATCCTGAATCCTTCTCTTAGCTTCTACTAAAGCACTATCCTCCAAGATTCCAAACTCCCACCATGCATCTCCTCAGATTCGCTGGCCCCACAAGGGCTCGGGTTTCGCGACATCGTGAAACTATAAAGACTTCTATCCACAACCTCTAAACTTCTCATTCCCAAATTCCCTGATCCATCGCCATGTACTCCTCTGCGATCAATGGTGAACATTGAATTGTGAGTTCAGACTTCACGACCCCACCTTCGTCGAGTCCTCTAACTTGTCAACGCCGAAGTATCGAAACACTTTCATGGCTAACCTCCTCGCAACCTTACCAGATATGACGGTCTAGAATCACTCATCTCCCTCTGGAACGAATCTTGTCCACTATCCTAGATGAGAACTTCAAGAACTTCTCTCCCTTGAAGAATTTCGACCTCTCTTCCTCCTGAGCTTAACTCCCTCTGAACAATCTTTTTGACACTTAGTCAAATTCTTGGTCTACACACTCCTTACAATAGATTCCCAATCACAACTCAACTTTTCGTTGTGCATGGGTTCCTTCTCCTTACGACCGTCTTCCAACCGCTTTCCATCTCTTGTGACTGAAATCACGTTATCCTTCCTTTGATCTTGTGTCTAAATACTTGGTCACACACTCCTTGCGAACATCAATGCACTCCTTGCAGACGTGAGGTTTTGCTATCTCTTTTGAGATTTCGATTCAAAAAAGACTCTGTCACTCACTTCTTGTGGACGTCAATGCACACCTTACACTCGCTCACTGAAGAGAAACGACTGAAACTTCTCTACCCCTCACAATGACTCATACATTCAACAAAGTAAATGCAGTCATGGATTTAAGAACATAAATAACAGAGAATTGAAAAATAACAAAAACTTTACCATTCATTCAGATAGACACATAACCAACACACATTTGGGACAATATATCTTTCTTATATTCATCCAACTGAAATTTGTATACATACATACACTATTCTTCACTATTCCTTAACCTATACAAGATAGATTCAACTACTACTCCGTTCTCCTCCATCCACAGAAACAACGAATATCATCCCTCTGCTGGGTAATATTACAAAGCTTCATACAAAGAGGTGCTCTTCGAGCATTCCCTCCAACTACTCTATGCTATCTTAAATGGAATTGAATGTTATAAACTACTTAACACTTATTACAATAAATATTGCATCAGATAGATGAGAGCGCAAGCTCCAAATCTGTACTGCGATTCGATTCATAAAACAAAGTACATTCTCCCATCAATCTTTTGTGATGGCTTAGCCTCCAAAAATTGAAGATGTCCAAATTCAAAAATTTTGTCAGATGTGACATTAATACATCGACTCTTTGAAATTCAAAAATGTTTCAAAACATGTGCTAGTGCGCCGAGCTGTCTTCCACGCTTATGCTTTTTTTTCGATGCTCTTACATCACACCATGTAAAGCCCATCGATAAATTGGTTAGATTGAAATATATAGAGAACCATTCCACCACCAAACGCTGCAGAGTCTAATTGGGCCTCTGTGGTGGGTTTGGTTCCTGTTGTTGAGTTAAAGGGATTTAGGACCCCTCAACAGGAGGTTCGTGGAAGGTCTGCACACAGTTGGTGATAGTTTTACCAAGATAAGTGTCAATCGTGTGTTAATTTATATGATGCATTATTATTTATGTGTTTATTTTTATGGGTTTTTCCTGTGTGTGGTTTATACTTGTCATTATATTTATGGGTATTGCTTGTTTATCCTGCATGTAAATGTTACTATTATTTCTATATGAATCTATGCATTTATAGAATGTATTTGTCTATTTTAAGTTTTATATATAAAGTTTTGCAAGATTTTTTGTGTGTGCATGTTTTAATTTGCATATAGTTCAATTTTTTTTATGTGGCATAGTCCAGTTGGATGTTGGGGATGTTACAATATGGTATCAGAGCTTCAGTTTCAACACTGAGCTTGGATGGGCTGAGCAAGTTGAGTTGAAGCGAAATTCCACAGATGATTGATTTCAAAGTGGCCAAATTTCAATTTACAGAGCGTCCATGATAAAAATTAGAAGCAATTGCATGGAATTGGGAAATATCCCCAATTTTTGTTGGTAAATTCATGGGAAAATTGAGAAATTTGGCCAATTGGTGAGATATTCTTGATTTAATATTTGTTCTAGAAAATTCAGACCTAGAATTGGTCGAATTTGAAGTTACGGGAAAGCCATGACAGATGGATACATATCAGTTGATTAAAATTCTCAATTCGTGAATTGAGTTTGGGAAAAAATTGTTCCAAGAATGTCAACCAACAACGATTTCTTATTGAAAAGGTTGAATTGGTGTTGTCGGGGTGAAATTGAACAAATTTCATAGTTGCAGAATGTCTATGGTAAAAATTGGGAAAAATTTAGGCAAAAGCCCCAATTTTTGCAGTGGAATTCATGAGGAATTGATGTGCACTAAAAATGCATGATGCACAATGAAAAGATTGATGTGGAAAAATATTGGCATGTGGGTGCACGCGCTAAAATTTGGCATTGCGCGGTGCAGAGTGGCATTGCGTGGAAAAATATTGGCATGCGGGTGCACATGTTAAAATTTGGCACTGTGTGGTGTAGAGTGGCATTGCATGGAAAATATTGGCGCACAGGTGTGCGCACTCAAAATTTGGAACTGCGCAGTGCAGAGTGGTAATGCGCAAAAAAAATTGGCGCGCGGGTGTGCACACTTAATTTTGGTTGCGCGATGCAGAGTGGTAATGCACAAAAAAATTTGGAGCGCGGGTGTGCACACTAAATTTAGCATTGTGCGGTGTAGATTGAGTGGTGCATGCGTAATATTGGCACGCGCGGTGTGCACATTCATAATAATGGTGCGCGTGGTGTGTGCAGTATTGATAGAGCATAGAGGAATTTTGTTGGTGCGTGCAAAATGTGGGTATATGTTGTTACACGACAGTTTAGTTAACAGTGTGCGCAGAGTACTGGTGCATAATGGGGCTATACTAAAATTTGGCATGGTGTAGTGCATAGATTAAAATGCACTTGGAATATTAGTGTGCGACACAAAAATTGCGTGCAAGAGATATTAGTGCATGAACAAAAATTGTGCATGGTAGATATTTGCACGCAACAAAAAGTAGTGTGCACTAGTTATTGGCACGACAAAGAAGTGATACACATTGGTTATAGGTGCGCGATGCATGCAATACCTTATGGTATTGATATGCATGCTAAATATGGGTGTACAGGTTCAAATTTGTGTTCACAAAGTTGTTTGGATGGTCTACAACAGCAGAAAACCAGTGAATTTTTGCGACATTTTATACTGTTTGAAGGTCATGCTTTTGCAGCGCATTTTTGAGGCCCTAAACAACATTTTTAGCTACTCAAAAACCCAGAGAATAAGATGTACTAGTGTATACCAAGGTACACTTTATATATGCAACTCAAATGAAAGAGCCCAGAGAGATATTTCTAATGGTGTAAATCATTCATCAAACAAAGATTTTATGAGGAAGTTACAGGACAAATGGTGGGGGGTAAAGTTTAATATCCAACTAATTTCGAAGGGCCATAACTTTCTTCTCTGGAATTAGATTGAGGTGCAAGAGTAGTCTATGGAAAGATATTGAACCATAGAATACATTCCTAGATTTGAATTAAATTTTTGGGCATGTTAAAAAATTTTAAGATGGAAAAGAAGCTACCTATAGCATTCCAGATCAAAAACACTAGTTGTCCTAGAACTTCAGTAGGCTGTACCTAGTAGCTTGGAACCTGAAAAGAGGTGAAACTTGGAAAAACTGTCCAAAATATGTATATTAAGAAACCCAATTGATATCCTACTAAAAATCCAATGGAATAGGTGCAAAAATGCATAATTACAACGTAGAATTGCACCAAGTTGAAGAGTGAACAGAAAAAAATTAAGGGACAATTTTCAAATAACCATAACTTTCTGCTGAAGACTTAGAATTGAGCATTGAAAAAGGCGTTAGAAAGGTATTGGAAAATAGAATATAATTATTCACTAGGAAAATTGATTTGGGCATTCAATTTTTAGTAAATCACAATAAATAATTATGATGCATTATTGAACCATAATGGTTCATATTTTCATGAAATTGTTGAAACAGTTAGCCTGACAAAGTTTTGTTGGCTGCACATTTTGTAGAGTTAACAAAAATTAGATCATATAAGGATCAACACAGAGTGCAGAGGAATGGAATATGAAAAGGGGGAAAACATCCAGAAATATTAGATCAGAGGGATGGATGTCCATATGGGCATTGAAGGAACAAACTCCAATGGACATGGAGAATGAAGGGATAAAAATATGAATATGGTAGAAACCATTAAAAATTTCCAGAAGGATGTCCAAATCCATAAATTGGATAATGAAAGGCTTATAGACTGAAGGAGAAACATGAGAACTTCAACATGAAGTTAATGCAGAGCTTGAACCAAATAGAAAATAAATTGGATAAGGATAGTGCCTCAAGAAAATCAGGAAGTCATAGGTCTCCCGATGAGAAAAGAAGAACAAGAAGTGTTAGCAGACATCACCATCACTCCTTGAGTCATTCCAGTAAGAGAGAACACAAAAAATCAAGTCCATCCCTTTTCAGGAAGCATTAGAGGTCTGGGGTGGATGAGCTATGAGGATAAATGAAAAAAATCAAAAATCCTAAATTTGATGGTGAGCACATGTTGGTAGAGGGGCAGACCCAGGGTTCAATGCTTCAACAATGCACAAACAAAACCCTAAATACCAGCCCTTTCGGCAACACCTGCGAAGCAGATGAAGTCTCACCCGAGGTAGAGGCAGGGGTGGTTGTAGGAATCCAGTGTCTACAACCTAGATGGGACACATATATGTGATTACAATACTCTAACAAAGCACTTAACAATTTTCATTCATTAGAACTTAACCATTACTCACATCACAAGATCAAACCCTTATTATAGAACAACATGGTACTTATGAATATCTAATATACTCAAGAGCTAAGAACATTAAAATAGGTTTGATCTGGCATTCATTCATATTACTAAGCACTAAGCTATCATATCAGATTCATCTAAACATATATTATTTCACTAATCATAAATCATATAGACAATGTAACAACCATAAAGCACAAAGCAACCATAACACAGGATATACGTGGTTCAAACCCACCATGGGGCTACGTCCACCAAATATTCTTGTTATTTATTATCTTTTGTCAATCTTCTTACATGCACAAAGCCTCAAGATCCTACTCCGCAGAGGATAGGATATTTGCGCTCACATCGCCAGATCCTCCTTCCCTAGCTAGGTTATAGCACAAAGCCTTCTTACAGTCTACACACAAGCTTCTTACAACCACTTGCACTTAGCCCTGCAAGCATTCAGAACTATTCACACTCAGCTCATCGACTTACTAAGCTTGTATCTAGTATTTCTTACATCGCCTAGATGTCTATTTATACATTACAAAAGGGGCCTAGACATGGGTAAACACATGGGCCGACATCCCATAACTGTTACATAAACCCAAAAACCAAAAACTCCCTAAACAAGGGGCCGAGATCCCATGATCTCTGGTTCGACTTCTGCTCCGCCTTCAACCAACCTGTTGAAATCCCAAAATGGTCAAATTTGAACAAGGATCTCCAAAACTTGGTCGAGGGCCAACAGGCCCCCAACACTCGCGTGTGACTCATCCCGAGTCACTCTATTTTGGGCAAATCTGCCTGAAAATCCTCGAGCATGACTCGAGATTCTTCGACCTACTGCTTCGCCATGGCCTCTTTCTCGACGAATTCCTGAATAACTACCTCGTTAACTAGACCTTCCAAGCATTACTCAAGTACAATGACTACTTGTTCTAGTTCTGCTCCTCGTCCTTCAATCTCCTAAAATAGTAGGCAAGCTTCATCCTACACTGGTTGGAGCCTCTAAGTCACTTCCATGAGTTTTCTCTGTATGGCATGGACCTGTTGCTGAGCTGTGCACTTTTCTCAGGATATTTTCATCTGCTCCACTGCTGTCAGGAGCTTCAATTGCGCTTGTACTATTGTTGCTTGATTCTTTGCGTCTTGGAGCTATGACTCTAGTGTCTTTACTTCAAGGTCCTCGATAAGGTGCTCATATTCTGTGCACTTCGACTACTAAGTTGTTTACATTCAAAGGCTAAGGCCTTGATTCTCTATACTGCGCTTTGGGTAGTTTCTTCTCTTTGGTCTCGCACTTCCTATAGAGTGCTTGGTACTGTTTGTAGCTCCATTTCTATTATTCTTTGTTGAAGCTGTTGAATGGCTTCAGTAAGCATCGCCACTTGATTCTCCACTGGGTCTTCCTCCCTTTGTTCTAAGCCTATCACAAAGTGAAGTGCTCTATTGACGGCTTGTTTCATTCCAACCTGCTCCATGAGAAGTTGTTCTTTCTCTTGCCGGGTCTTCACTCTCTCTGCTTTGAACTTAATTTCGAGGTCATCCTTCTCCTATTGTGCAAATCACCATTTCTCTATCACTTCCTCTTGTTCTTGCTTCAAGGCCTCTGTGGCCTGCTCTTTTTCTTCTTGGACATGATGAATACGAACTTTGATCGCATCGAATATTCTGTGAAGTTGGGCATGCTCATCTCCCAACTCTATTTATTTTGATGGTGGGTGCCCAATGGACACTCTGCAGTTGGATTGAAGGGCTTGTTGTACACCTCTTAACTCTGCTTCAACTCTGTCATACATGGTTTTCTGTTTTTCTTCATTGTGTTGTAAAAGATCTTCTGGGGTATCTGAGATAGTAGCGATGATTAGGTCAATGTTTTCCATCATGAGTATAGTCTCCATCTTGGGCTTGCTAGCTTTGGATTTCTTCTGTGAGGTAGGTTTCGTGGGGGAAACCTTTCTTTTCTTATATGTCTTTGCGTCATGAGGGGGATTCTGTGGCAGTGTTACTTCACCTTGCTTCTACTTGTCTTCTTCCCAATCATCCTCTTCTTTGTCCACTTTTTCATCACCTCCTCCCCTAGGTGAATATGAACCAGTCTCTTTTGATGTGTTTCTCAACTATTGTACCTCTTATGTCTTCTTCCTTCTACTACTACTAGATGCATTATACTCTTCACGAGTAACCACAGGGATTCTGATTATGTTAGGGTCAGAAAGTTCTACTGGGTCAATAGGGATAAGGAGCTATGGAGGCCATTCCTTAGTTATTTCTTCTAATTCCTCCTCTGTGAGCTTGTAATAACTCTGCAGTACTTCTTTGTGTGTGTCTCCGCGCACAGTGATATAGATAAAATGTCTATCTGCGTGGAACTTCACAAATGGCTTGAACCTGTGCAGGGTGTTCAACATCATATGAGGGAAAGAATCAATAGCCCTCTTCAAATGCAGGTAGTAGGTGTGGAGCACCGTGCTCGATTTCCATTGTTTAGTCATGTTGCTCGAATACCAAAGCGTAGTGAACTTCGCGGCTAAGGGTTTGGATGGCTCAATTTCAGGGAAGGTCATTCCTTCCAGCATCGCCCAAGCAATGAACACGATGAGGATAAATAGCTAGCTAAAATGGAACTCATAGCCCTGATCCTAAGCTTTGCGACAATCCTACTCTAATTGGTTAACTAGGTAGCTATCCTAGTTCATTTGTATCCCCTCCACATATTTTCCTGCGAGGTCAACAACGAACCTTGTGACCTGTGTGGGTTTGTTCTTCTGGACTAGATTACCAGGAATCAACTGGCAAGTGAGGCGCATTGTGCCATTCTGGATGGAGGCTACCTTATAGCCTCGCTTCCCCTTATTCACATCACCATAGGTATCTTTAATCTTCTGCACCAGGGTGCAGTCTATAACCTTCCCTGGGTAAAAGTCTTGTGTGTCGAGTCACTTCATGCTCAATCTGGTGATCCGATGGATCAACGTCAAATCGATGGTGATGCATCTGTCTAGCCACAGATAACCATCATGGAAGCACGACAACAGAATATTAACGCACCTGTGAACCTCCTAGTGCCTTCCAAAGTGGGGTATCTTCATTATGTTCAGGATGGTGGACCTCGCGATGTCTATGGTCCATGGTTGGGGGATGATCTTTGACTTCTTTCCCTTTGTCTTGGTCAAATACTTATGAGGTGCAATCATTATGTAGTTCTTGCGATCTCCTATATTATAATCGTTGATCTTCAATGTCAAAATCTTATCTAGCTGCGACTTCACTGTGCATATCCCCTTTGGGAGGTATGCAGTAATAAGGGTGTAGTCAAAGTCCCTTGGGATGCTATCATGACTCACCACACTAGCCAGGGGTGGGATGTAGTTAGGCAGGATGGATGGGATTAACTTCACATTTGCCAAGTCATCTCGATGCTTGGTTCGTTTCTCGATTGCAGCTTGGGATGGTCCAGATCCGCTAGCAGTTGACAGGGAAGCTTACACTCCTCTCATTGATGAATCTTGAATCCCTGCAGACATCACCTTTTTATCCATTAGATCAATTATGATTTCCTCTACTGAATTTTCCATAGCGTTGAGCTCGCTTGACATACACACTCAATATCGGATATCTCAGGTCGATGAAAAAACGCTCAGTGAAATAGAACAGGTGGCGATGTCTCAACAAACACAGTGTAGTAATAGTCAGCTCTCTATGGGTTCAAAGAACCATTGTTTACAAAAGTGTTCTCAGTGGAACATTCAATGGGATATATAGGCAACGTTGTAATGGTTTCATCCAATGGGTTGGAAATATTTCATCAATGTAATTCCATCCATTATGGCGCGGTCCCAATGGTTCAATGGCGAGCTTCCGGGCCATAACTGCATTTCTAACCGTTCAAAGCATCATTCGAATGGTCATAATTCCTCCAACGATTATTTTATCCCCCATGGCGAACTGTCAGTTTGTGTTGTTCTAATATTCTGGCGAAGTTCAAATTCTGGAAACCTTCCTTCCGCAAAGTTCTTTCTGGAGCTTCTTGCAATTTTTCTAATTTTGCTTTCTTCTTGCTGAGCTTTCTAGCCTTCTTTCCTGTAGTCTAAGTTACTGGTTTCCTCTTCCCATTTTGATTATTATCTTCTCTTGGCATAGTAACTTCGCGTTGTTGATGATATTTCATAGGGTTCAAGGGTAATACTTCTTCTCTGTCTAGGGTAGGATCTCTACTCTCTTGTATGGACAAGTTTTTCAAGTTTGTCTATGTTCTTTCAACTTCAACATCCAAGTCTCTGGTTCTGAACAACCTTGACCTATTCTCTTGTTCTTGTCTCAAGTGTGCTATTCTCCTTGTCTTGAAATATTTTAATTCTTTCTCTTTCTGTTCTAGGGCTTCCTCTTCTTTTTTCCGGGTCTGATCTTTCTCAATCCAGGGTTTTCCTAGAAACATAGAAAATGGGGTGTTCTTCTCAACAAATTTAATGCCTCAAATTCTTCCTCTGTTGGAGTTCCATGATCACTCATAGATATCTGGGTGAGTCTTCCACATAGGGTTACCAATTTTCCTTTAAATATTCCTATTCCTCCCAATAAAGGAACCATAGCTGGCTTTTCCAAGATTTCACAAGTTCTTTCTGTCATGATATTCACCTGTGTTTCCTCATCCAGAACACAGTCTATGTCAAAGTCTCCTACTCTTGCTTCTATGCACTCTTTCTCTTTTAATATCTTCGATAGATTGATGTCTCTGTGATCATTCATGGTTTCTTTCATCTACAATAATACAGTCTATAATTATTTCTGAGGTTCTACCATAGTCTTAATCTCTTGGCATTTCTCATGGTTTTCTTGTTCCATATTCATTCTTTCAACCTTAGCAAACATTCTAGGGAAATACAGAACTTCATGGTCCATAAATTTACAACAAAGACAACTAGGTATTATACCAGGGCATTCCTTAGAAAGATATCCTGGCCTTATGCAACTATAACAAAGGTTTAATCCTCTTTTCCTCTTAAATGATCCCCAATCCTTCATGTAATGCGCACCAGGATCATAATAACTAGCCTGAAAATAATTCTTTCTAGGATACTGCATCCATTTGTTAGTCTAGACATTATTTCTATGCATAGGAATAACATATCTTTCACTATTTCTATCAGATCTACTCATCTCAAATCTTCTTTCTTCTAGTTGTGCCCTATTTTTCAGACTAGGACAAAATTTATCAAACATACCTAGATCCATACTTTCAAAACAAAAAATTTCACTTATTCTTATTTTAACGGAGCACAAAGCTTTCAAATCTCACCTTTTCAATAAAAAACTTTCATTGTTCCCACCTTTAGCAGAGTACAAAGATTTTGGATATTACATCTTTTCTTCAGATCTACTTCCTTTCTTGGCACAAATCTTCACAAGTCAAGTGGAATACTACGCACTACAGCAGTAGATCTACGCACATATCTTTTTATTTTCCTTGGTTCCCAACAATCATAGTTTCAAGTCCTGAAAAAGGAACCATTTGTTGGAACAGGAGCAGACCTAGGGTTCAAGTCTTCAACAATGCACCAACAAAACCCTAACTACTGCCCTTTCGGAAACACCTGCGAAGTAGATGAAGTCTCACCTGAGGTAGAGGTAGGGGTGGTTGTAGGACTCCAATGTCTACAACCTAGCTGGGACATAGATTTGTGATTACAATACTTTAACAAAGCACTTAACAGTTACCATTCATTAGCACTTAACCATTACTCACATGGCAAGATCAAACCCTTATTATAGAAAAGCGCGGTACTTAAGAAGATCTAATATACTCAATCACTAAGCACATTAAAATAGGTCAGATCTGGCATTCATTCATATTACTAAGCACTAATCTATCATATTAGATTCATCTAAACATATATTATTGCACTAATCATAAATCATATAGACAATTTAACAACCATAAAGAACAAAGCAACCATAACACATGATATATGTGGTTCACCCCCAGCATGGGGCTACGCCCACCAAATCGTCTTCTTCTTTATTATCTTCTGTCAAGCTTCTTACATGCACAGAGCCTCAAGATTGTACTCTGCAAAGATAAGAGATCTACGCACAACTCGCAAGATCCTCCTTCCCTAGTTGGGTTATAGCACAAAGCCTTCTTACAGTCTACACAAAACATTCTTACAACCACTTGCACTTATCCCTGCAAGCATTCAAAACTATTCGCACTCAACTCATCAGCCTACTAAGTCTATATCTAGTATTTCTTACATCCCCTAGATCTCTATTTATACATTACAAAAGGGGCCTAGACATGGGTTTATGGGTAAACCCATGGGCCAACATCCCATACCCGTTACATAAACCCCAAAACCCAAAAATCCCTAAACAAGGGATTGAGATCCTGTGATATCCACTTTGACTTGTGCTCCACCTTCGACCAGCCTATTGAAGTCCCAAAATGGTCAAATCTGACCAAGGATCTCCAAAAATTGGTCGAGGGCCAACAACACAAGAAAGATGAAGATGTTGAGACATGGTTGTTGGGCATGAGAAAGTATTTTCAATTGCATAATTATTCTTCTCATGTAGAAGGAATAATTTCCATCTATCAACTGAAGGGAAAGGCATCCATGTGGTGGGATCATCTTGTGCATGTGAAACACATTAAAGAGAAAATTTTTACTTGGAGGGAATTCAAGAAGTATTTTGAAAAGAAATACTTTACTAAGAGATACTATGATAAGAAAATGAAATATTTCTTTGAAATCAATCTTGGGAGTATGACCATAGATGAATATGAAAGAATATTTTTAGAACTACTGAAGTATGTTTCTTTCATCAAGGATGAGACAGTTAAGATTCAAAGGTATTTGGGTGTATTCCCATCATTCATCAGTGAAAAAATACAATATGATGATCCCAAAACATTGGAGGAGACCATAAGGTGAGATAAATGCCTATATGATCAACAAAAATCAATGCCAACTTTCCAAAAATATTGGGAAGACAAGAATAAAATCAAGATGGATCAGAGGAAGAAGGGGACTAAGCCACCACTCTTCATAAATAGTCCCCAGGGACAACCAACTTCCAGAGAACCATGAATGATGGAGATAGGGGGTCAAAGGCCAAGGAAACCACCTATTCAATGTTGGGGTTGTAAAGGAGATCATATGTTTAGAGATTGTCCTCACAGAGGTGAAAAAGTGAGGTATGTTCACAATGTACAACAAGCTAAAATAGTGGAATACATGGGCATAAGTGTACCAAGGATTTATGCAACCCTGGACAACAAGCAAGCAGAGTATGAGCCACATATTGTTGAAGTGGAAGGTATTATCAACAACCAAACCATTGTTATTTTAATTGATTCAGGATCTAGTCATAGTTATATAGATCCTAAGATGGTGGAAAGTTTGCATTTTCCAAGAAGCAAGCATGGAAAATATTGGTTGGTGAACCTGGCTACCAGAGCCAAAAGAAAAGTTAATGAGATGGTTAAGTCATGTATTATGGACATGAATGGACTAAACACCAGGGCATATTTAAACATCGTTCCTTTAGGTTCCTATGACTTTCTAATTGGGATGGATTGGTTGGACCAACATCATGCTATCCTAGAATGTCATAACAAGGAATTTACTTGATTGGATGAGGAAGGGAACATAAGGATAGTGCAGTGAATTCCCAGGGCAGTAACCATCAGAAAAATTTCATCATTGCGGCTGAAGAAATGTTACAAAAAAGGGTGTCAAATATTTGCAACACATATGGAAGAGACACCTAAATATAAGGTGTCAAATATTGAAGATTATGCAATCCTAAAAGAGTTTGAATATGTGTTTAAGGAAATACCAAGATTACCCCCTTAAAGAGACATTGATTTCTCCATAAATTTGATGCTTGGAGCAACTCCAGTATCCAAGACTTCATACAGGATGAGTACACCAGAATTGAAGGAGTTGCAAATGCAAATTGGAGAGATCCTGAAGAAGGGGTATATATGCCCAAGTGTATCACCTTGGGGTGCCCCAGTTTTATTTGTGAAGAAAAAGGATGGAAAATTGAGACTTTGCATTGACTTTAGGCAGTTGAACAAGGTAACTGTGAAGAATAAGTATTCTTTGCCAATGATTGATGATCTCTTTGATTAGTTGAAAGATGCAAAAATATTCTCCAAGATTTATCTCAGATCAAGTTATCATCAAGTAAGAATTAAAGAAGAAGACATCAACAATACTTGTTTCAGAACAAGGTATGGTCATTATGAGTTCACAGTTGTGCCCTTTTGATTATCAAATGCACCAGTTCTCTTCATGTGTTTAATGAATGTTGTTTTCAGAGAATACTTAGATAAGTTTGTCATTGTATTTTTAAATGAAATTATTATATATTCTAAATCAAAGGAAGAGCATGAACAACACTTGAGGATGGTATTACAAGTACTAAGGGAGCATCAGTTGTATCCCAAATTGAGAAAGTGCTCATTTGATCAGAATCAAATTCATTATTTGGGACATATCATTTCATAGGATGGGATAACAATGGATCTTGAGAAGATAGAAGCCATTAAAAGATGGTCAGTGCAAAAGAATGTGACAGAGTTCAGATCATTCATGGGCCTTGCAGGCTGCTATAGGAGATTTATTGAAGGATTCTCAAAGATTGCACACCCAATCACTTTCTTGAAAAATAAGGGTGTGAAGTTTTAGTGGAAATTGGATTGTGAAAAGAGTTTCCAACACTTGAAGAAATTATTAACAAGTTCTCCAATACTAAGGATTTTGTATCCAAAGGAAGACTTCATTGTTTGCACTGATGCATGTAAAGAAGGACTTGGTGGATTCCTCAATCAAAATGGGTTTGTTGTATGTTATGAATCAAGGAAGTTGAAGGAGCATGAAAGGAACTATGTCACTCATGATTTTTATTTGGAAACCTTAGTGCATGCCTTGAGGAAGTGGAGACACTACCTCATGGAGAAAAGGTTTGAGAAGAGGACAGACCATAATGGTCTGAAATATTTATTTGATCAACCAACTATAAATTCCAGGAAAAGCAGATGGTTAGAATTTCTCAATGAATATGACTTTGATATAAAGCATATCAAAGGGAAAGAGAACAAGGCGGTTGATGCACTTAGTATGTACCAATCAGATTTGAATTACAAAGTTTTGGAGGCTACAAAATCAGATTTGCAATACAAGGAGTTAGTGGAAAAATTACAAGAAGCTATTTTGCAACAGAAAATTGAAGACTATAAACTAGAAAATGATGAAATTATCATATACAGGGGAAGAATTTATGTACCAAATTCCCAAGAATTGAAAAACATGATATTGAGAGAAATGCATAAAGTACCATATGTTGGGCACCCAGGTTATCAGAAAACTATTGCAGCTGCCAAGAGACAATATTATTGGCTAGGCATGAAGAAAGAAGTTGATGATTTTATTGCAAAATGTTTGGAATGTCAAAAGGTAAAGGCTGATCATAGACACCCATCTAGTTTGCTACAACCATTACCCATTCCTGAGTGGAAATAGGAAGTTGTAACAATGGATTTCATCACCAAACTGCCCAGAACAAACAAGCAACATGATTTTATCATGGTAGTGGTATATAAGCTTACTAAAGCTGCCCATTTTATTCCAGTAAAGCTCACTCACAAGGAAACCAACATTGTTGATGTTTATATGAGATAAATTGCTCAATTACATGGTATACCCAAGACAATTGTGTCTGACATAGATCCAAAATTTACATCAAATGTTTGGAAAGGATTATTTAAGGGATTTAGAACAAATTTGAATTTTAGCACAACTTATCATCCAGAATCAAATGGACAAACAAAGAGGGTGAATCAAGTGATTGAGGATATGTTGAGAATGTATGTGATGGATAAACCATCAAAATGGGAAGACTGCCTACATTTAGTAGAGTTTTCTTATAACAATGGGTACCAAGCATCTCTAAATATGAGCCCATTTGAGGAACTTTATGGAAGAAGGTGCAACACACCGATAAGCTGGCATAATCCATCAGATAGAGCAGTGGTTGGGCCAGATTTACTCAAGGAAATGGAGGAGAAAATGTTGAAAATAAAACAAAACTTAAAGGCTGCCCAAGATAGGAAGAAAATATATGATGATAAGGGAAAAACTCACAAGAAATTTAAAGTGGGGAACCATGTATTCTTGAAAGTGAAGGCCAACAGAAATTCCCTGAAGTTGGGAAATTGTTCAAAGTTGGCAGCTCATTATTATGGGCCGTTTGAAATCATAGAGAGGATTGGGCCTATAGCATGCATGATTTCCTTGCCTACATCAATGACCATTCATATTGTATTTCATGTATCATTTCTTAAGAAATATATACTTGATGCTAATCATGTTATTGATTGGAATGCGATTCATGTGAAGAAAGAAGGCGCTTTCCAATTACATTTGGTAAGTGTTCTAGAATGAAAAATCAAACAGCTTTGGAATCGAGCCATAGGGCTTGTAAAGGTCCAATGGACCTACTATGGTCCTGAGGACACAACTTAGGATCATGAAGATGATATGCAGGCATAATGCCCACATATTTTTGAGGATTTTTAAAATTATGGTTGCATGTGTACATAATGCACCGAGGACAGTGCATAAATAAGGGGAGGGGATTGTAATACCCCTAGGACGAACCCCAACTATAAATGTAAATGAAAATGTACTAAAGTTGGTGAGTTGTTTGATATCATTTTGTATGCACCTTCCATGGTATAGTGCGCACATGTACTACGCACTAAAATGATGAAGTGTGCACATTCCAGGATACCATGCGTAACAAACATAAGTGCGCACGATTTTGAGGACAGAGAGCCTTTGTGTATAAGTTGTGTTTTATAGGCTAGTGATCCAGTCATTATAAGATAGGAAGCTTATGTGTTGAATTAGACTAGAGAGCCTATATGCTAAAGGCCAATGAGCCTATTTTTGTATATGTCTCATCATTAATATAATACATAGTTGCATGTAGACCGACCACGATAAAAGAGTATGGGGGACTAAACTCCTCTATTTAGGGAAAGGGGTGGGGATAGAATTTAAGGAAAAGGGATAAGCTAGGGAGCTTAATCCAAAAAGGAATATTATATTAGTATTCCTTAAAGTATAAAGTATGGATAATTATTTTATCCTAAGTTCTAAGGTTGGGGACAAGTGGGAAAGAGTGCTTCTCAACATGAAACGTGTCAAGTTGGTAACATGCATATATATAGCTTGGACTTAGTGCATTTTCCCTTCATTCATTCATTCCATCATCATTCACTCATTCGTTCAGTTATCCTTCGTACCTCCTTGTACCTATATTTGTACCATACTCATACCTATACCTATATATGTACCTGGTTATCTCAGGAGTTGGACTGAAGAAGCGGGTTGTCATGCCCATGGGATATGGAAGAGGCAGGTTGTCATGCCCATGAGAAATCTCCCAAGGTGAGAGAATTGTTTGGAATTTATTCTCGAAGGTGCTAAACTACAGCTATAGGTCTTTGAGACTTCCTATATGGCCTGTTGTTGAAGCCTTGGAAAGGAAGTGGGGTAGACGAAGGAATGTTGAGCAGAGAAGGGGAACACTTCCTAGGGTGGGATAGGAATGTGGGGAATGAGGGAATATAAGTTGTTAGTTTCATTAGGCACGAGTGACAAAGTATTTCTTGTTGTCTGAGATACATAAACCTGGTTAGGAACCCCTTTACCTGGGTGGAGTTTAGTCCCAACTCAGGGGTGACCTAGTGCTGAGAGTGATGAGCAGTGTGCTATAATACTGGGAGGTTCGTGGAAGGTCTGTATGCAGTTGGTGATATTTTTACCAAGATAAGTGTCAATTGTGTGGTAATTTATATGCTGCATTATTATTTATGTGTTTATTGTTATGGGTTTTTCCTGTGTGTGGTTTATGCCTGTCTTTATATTTATGGGTACTACCTGTCTATGTTGCATGTATATGTTACTGTTATTTTTGTATGAATATGTGCATTTATAAAATGCATTTGTCTGTTTTAAGTTTTATATATAAACTTCTGCAAGATTTTTTGTGTGTATATGTTTTAATTTGCATACATTTTGAAAAAAATTAGGTGGCATAGCCTAGTGGGATGTTGGGGATGTTACACACCCTCTTCTCCATGTTGATTGTAATCAACCCCCATGTGCCAAATAACTCTGTGATGTGACAACTCACACCCACCCTCTTACATGTATTCAATTATTATCTTTGGGAATACTCAATTAGAAATGGGAAGGTTCGTATATAATACACAAGTTTAGGAAAAATGGGTTAAATTAATATACATGTGTATTTACCCCTTTGACCCCCTCTTCTCCATTATCCTAGGAACTTACCTCTCTTCTGGATTCATTCATCCCCCATCTCTTTTCCATGTCGCCATTAGTAGTTGGCATCACATTTTACTATTAAAACATTGAAATACAGTTCACATATTACATTGCTTGTCCATAGCCACACATTATATCCACATAAGCATTAATTAAATCGGGGATTATAATGGGATGTTACATTATCCCTTCCCTACAATTTATGTGTCATCCTCGGTGAACTCTATTCCATTATACATATACATATGTGCATATGAAAATTTACATCACAATACTTAGAAATGAAAGTTCTACAATTTAACAACTCTAGTAGCAGTTCCGACCATCAATCTCATGTTCCTATTAACTCACCTTCCCAAGCACCGCACCATTCGTTTATCAAGGTTAACCTAAGGAATGAGCCATTCAATTATGAAGGTCCCCAAATAAATTTTCTTGTACTCTTAGATGTGGTTCCAAAACTCTATCTTTCCAAAATGGAGTCTTGCATTTTGCCTTCTTCAAAATTGTAAAAAATTCACTGGTACTCTTCCCACATGTTTTCTTCATGCTCCCATATAGCATATTCGGGACCATAGTAGGTCCATTGAACCTTTACAAGCCCTATGTCTTTGTTCCTAATTACTTTGAATTTCTATTCCATGATATGTACTCGTTCCACCAACAAATCCCCTCCATGCTCCACCTAGATCGCATTCCAATCAATTATGTGGTTATTATCAAGCACATATTTATTTAACAATGACACATGAAATACATTATGCACTCTCATGGATGCAGGAAAATCTAACATGTATGCAATTGGCCCTATATTTTCTAATATTTCAAAAGGCCCACAATATCTCGCTTCCAACTTCGGGCAGCTTCCTAATCTTAGCGAAATTCTCTTTTCCTTCACTTTTAAAAACACATGTTTTCCCACTTTAAAATCTCTGAAAACTTTGTTATTGTCTCCATAAATTTTCTGCCTATCCTGGGTAGCCTTTAAATTCTTCTTTATCTTTTCCATCTGCTCTTTCATTTATTTTAACAATTCTATCCAAACAACTACTCTATCTGCTGGACTATCCTGACTCACAGGAGTGTTACATTTTCTTCCATACAATGTGTCAAACAGACTCATCCTCAATAAGGTCTGATACCCACTATTGTAGGAAAATTTAACTAAATGAATATAATCTTCCCACTTTGATGGTTGATCCATTACATACATTTTAAGCATGTCCTCAATCATCCTATTAGTCCTTTCTGTTTTCCCATCTCACTCTGGATGATACGTTGTACTAAGATTTAGATTTGTTCCAAATCCTTTGAAAAAAAAAAATCCAAAAAATCGAAGTAAAATTTGGATCTCTAAAAGAAACTATTTTCTTTGTCACTCCATGTATCCTAACAACTTCCTTTAGGAAAATATCTAGAATATTTTATTTCTTATTTGTAGTCTTTACTGGAATAAAATGTGTTTCTTTAGTCAATTTATCCACCACCACCATGATGGAGTCATGTTGCTTCATTGTTCTAGGTAGCTTAGTAATAAAATCAATTGTAACTACTTCCAACTTCCATTCTGGAATGGGAAATGGTCGTAGAAAACATGCTGGATGTATATTCTTGGTATTAACCTTTTGGAAATCTCGACTTTTGACTATGTAATTAGCCACTTCTTTCTTCATCCCCGACCAAAAGTATTGTCTTCTCACAACTGAATTGTCTTCTAATATCCTGGGTTCCTGGCATATGACACATTGTGCATTTCCTTTAGAACTGTATTTTTCAGCTCATTGGAATTCGACATGTATACTTTTCCATTGTACATAAGAATTCCATCTTATTTCAGCTCATAAAAATTAAAATTCTACTGAAAATTAGCTTGTTGTAATGTTTCTTTTATTTTCACATATTGTTGATCTGAATTCACTTCTACAATAATTTGATGTTTCAAATATGTCCTGCACATGTTGATGGATTCCATATGCCCTTCATGAGTTCTCTCATTGATTGCATCAACTACTTGATTTTATTTTCCTTTTATATGCTTAATTTTGAAGTCATATTCACTCAGAAATTCCAGCCACCTAGTTTGTCTGGCATTTAGTGTTGGTCATCCAAAGAAATGCTTCATACCAAAGTGGTTTTTACTTAGATTTAACTTCTTACCCTTAAGGTAATGCCTCCACATTTTCAATGCATATACAATTGTTGCTAACTCCAATTCATGTGTAGCATAATTCATCTCATGCTCTTTTAATTTTCTTGACTCATAACATCCCACATGGTCCCTTTGAATGAGAACTCCACTGATTCCATCCTTCATGCATTGGTGTACACACCAACATATTCATTTGGATATGCAATCTTCAAGATTGATGCACTTGCCAATATTTCCTTCAACTATTGAAAAATCTCTTCACACTTGGAAGTCCATTCAAATTTCACTCCCTTATTTTGCAAAGAAGTGAATGGACTTGCAATTCTTGAGAACCCTTTTATGAATATTCATTAATAATCATAAATACCCATGAATGATCTGACCTCTATCACATTCTTTGGCATTGGCCCTCCTCTAATGGTGTCTATCTTCTCAGGCTCAACTTTTATTTGTGATGCTCAAATTATATGCCCCAAGTAGTGAATCTTCTTTTGGTAAAATATGCACTTACTTAACTTAGCATACAATTTATTCTCTCTTAAAACTTGCAACACCATTCTTAAATGTTTCTCATGTTCCTCTTCTAATTTATAATAGATGAGGATATCATTTATGGACACAATTACAAAATTGTCTAGGAACTCCCTGGACACTCCATTCATCAAACACATAAAGACCGTTGTGGAATTTGATAGCCAAGATGGCACTACCATGAATTCATAATTCCCATATCTTGTTATGAATGTTGTCTTGCTGATGTCTTCTTCCTTTATTTTTACTTGATGATATCCTGATCTCAAGTCAATGTTCGAAAATATCCTTGCACCTTTTATCTAGTTAAACAAATCATCAAGTCTTGGGAAATGATACTTATTCTTTATGGTAACCTTATTAAGTTTCCTGAAATCAATAAACAACCTTAAGTTTCCATCCTTCTTCTTCACAAAAAAAACTCGAGCTCCCTAAGGTTACACACTTGGGCATATGTACCCCTTCTTCAAAAGTTCTTCAAGTTGCATCTACATCTCTTTTAGTTCCGGTGTGCCCATTCGGTAAGGTGTCTTAGAAATTGGGGTAGCTCCTGACACCAAATCAATAGAGAAATCAATGTCTCTTTTTGGTGGTGGTCCCAAAATTTCTCTAAAAACATCTTGAAAATCCCTCAAAACTAGATGGTCTTCCATGATTGCCACTTTATCTTTGGCTACCTCCTCCATATGGTCTCAAAAAATCTGAAATCCTTTCCTGAGGCTCTTCTTCAACTGCATAGCTAAAATCTCTCTAACAACTACAACTCTTGGAATGCCTTGAATCTTTCCTTACTTCCCTTCCTCATCAACACACATGATTGTCTTGTTTTAATAGTCTAGGACAACATGACATTTTTCCAACCAATACATGCCAATTAGACAATCACATGAACCCAATGGTATGATGTTTACATCCACATTTGTATTGAGTCCATTCATGTCTATCGGACAATCTTTAACCAACTTGTTGATTTTCCTCTTAGCCCCCATATCTAACTATAGTAACTAAGATTTCTTATGATTACTTCTTTGCAAGTGAAATATTTCAACAATGTTAGCATTTATGTAACTATGTCTAGCTCCAAAATCAATTAAAATTTCTATGGGATCATTATTGACCTTACCTTCCACTTCAATCATGGGAGATTGATATTCAACTTTCTTGTTATCCAATGATGCATTAATCCTTTGCATGCTTCTTCCCATGTATTCCATTGTTGCAACCTCTTGAATGTTGTGGCCAATCCTCATTCTTTCTCCTTTTTGAGGTAAATCCCTATATAGATGATTTCCTTTACATTCCCAACATTGCACCGGTTGTTGGCTTGGCCTTTTTCCAAATGAATCTACAGTCTTGTGTTCATTTTGTGTTACTTGACCGTGTTTATTTTTTTGGAAATTATTATTGAAAAAGGGTGGCTTAAAAACCTTCTTCCTTTTATCCTTCTTATCCTTCCTCTTGCCATTCCACGATTATTGGAAAATTGGTCTTCCTTTTCTCTGCTCATACAGATGCCTTTCTCTCCTTATGGTTTCCTCCAAGGTTTTGGGGTTATCATATTGAATATTATCACTGTAGAAAGAGGGTAATCCACTTTGAAACCTTTGTATTTTGACTTTCTCATCCTTGATGAAGTCAACATACTTCAACAATTCAAAGAACCCCTTCTTATATTCCTCCATTGTCATGGTTCCCAACTTGAGTTCAAAGAACTCTTTCATCTTGCTTTCATAGTAATGCTCGGACAAATATTTATCTTGGAAATATCCCTAGAGCTACCTCCATGAGATTATTCTCTCATCAAGGTTCTTGGTTTTATTAATATTATCCCACCACATGGGTGTCTTTCCTTGCAAGTGGTAGGTGGCAATTATAGCTTCTACCTGGGATGGCTAATCATGTAACTAGAAATATTTCTTCATTCGCAACAACCAGGCCTCGACATATTCTCTTTTATTGTGCTCACCATTGAAATTTGGTGGCTTAATCTTCCAAATTTCACCTTGCAAGATGTATGACTCAGGTCTTCTCATTTTCCTCTAAACATGAGACACGCTTGGATTGCTCCCTGGACCTTAACTTGCATGAGTTCTTCTGGTGGAATGCCTTGGAGAATCATGGTGTTTGCTCATGTTTCTTGACTACCTATAATTCCCATGATCATCTCTTTTGCTATGGGATCTTGATGATGATACTTTTCTAGCACTATATACTCGCTTGGTGATAGATTCCTTGTTAGCTTGCTTATGTAACATATTTAGGTTTTGATGTATCTCTTATTGGGCCTTTATGATCCTCTCATTATCGACCCTATAGCTCTTCACTTATTTTTGCAGGATTCTAATAGTTACAGGCCCTTTCCTGTCTCTTCCCCCATTATACTCAATCTCAACATTCCCCATGCTGGTATGCAGACCTCTAGTTTCTTCTTCATGGTTGTAAAATCCTTGAGCATCCTCCATGTATCTAGTTCTCATGTAGGAACTAAATTCTACTTTTGTGTATCTCTAGTTATGCAAGAATGTCCAAGCAATAATTGTTGTTAGAATTAATCACATTTCAAAATATTTATCAATTAGATTACATGTTATTATTAATTTTAAATTATGAATAATATTAAATCACTACTCCAAAGTAGGATTCCTTAAATGCATTCATTTTCAAAACACTTTCAAACAGTTATTCGTTTACTCCAATTTGCACCACTTAGTTTTGCTGCACTCACTTTTCACTTATAATTATATTCATTATTTTATTCACAGGCTCATGGGTGGTGGAATCGCAAAATCATATCGTATCTTCATACCTCACATGAACTCGTCACCAAGACTTAGCTTATTTTTCTTTCGCAGACGCATAATTTTGTAACCCTCCTTTCATAAGTCTGTTTGAGAAGTCTCAACACTTAACCATTTTTCCATTTATGTGGAATCGTGAACTCATAGAATCCTAATATTGTATCCTTCATTTCATAATTCCATCTTATAATTCTCAATCACTTAATCATCTTCCATCTACGCGAACTTGCAGACTTAACACTTAGACAAATTCCAAGATCTTACTGCGGTTTTGTGGGACTGACAGTTGGCCTGCCACATGTCTCCATGTCACTTGTCAACTATAATATCGTCCAACATGTATCTGCCACAGTGACAACACACATCTTTCTTCTACCACGTTAGTTGACACATGGACTCCATGTCATGCTGACATCATCGTATGGAAAAATACCCAAATTTTTCCGATTTGCTTATTTTCAAAATTTCCAAAGAGGCTCAACTCTTCACATTACACATGAAATTTATCTCAATTTTACTACAATAATGTAAATAAATAAGTTTCATACATACTCCAAAATTATTCTCTATGAATTTTCACTTCAACATTCTACTAACTTGGCCCATCTAGGTTCAGTGTTGAAAATTGGACTCTGATACCACTTTGTAACATACCCAACACCCAAGATGGGCCACGAGACATACAAATCTATGTATTATGAATAAGATACTAGAATGTAACATTCGCCATCCCAACCGAGGGACATTATGGTGTAGAATACACATGAAAACAAAATTTTTCTAACTAAAGTAATTATTATACTCTTAGTCGATTTACTGTAGCTCACAACTACAAATTTAAAATAGATTTAGCTACTATCCATATCCATAAAATAAATGCATCTAAATCATGTTAATAATCAACTTGAAATGAAACTAAACAAGTCATTACAACATTATATAAGTAATTCTCATTTATGCAGAGTTCACAAATAGCAATAACACTTGTAAATAATTCAACAAGAAGATAAAACAATTATCTTTAAACAAGAATCATGCAACCAATTGCTTGGGACGAAAATTTCACCCAAGCATAGAGTGATTATTACAAATCCCAACATTCAGTCACCCCTGAGCTGATTCTAGTAATCCACAAAAGACGACGATCTCTCACAATCCACTCGCATCTCACAAAACTCATAACCCAACTGATATTATCCTACAACTATCCCGATTTTTCTACCATCTCTCTTCCTTCTGAATTTCCCAATCCAAGGAATTCACCATTCATTTAACAAGGATAACCCAAGGGATGTACCATCCATTTATAAGGGATAACCCAAGCGTTGTACCTTCCATTTATCAGGGTTAACCCAAGGAATGTGCCATTTTTTTGTCAAGGTCTCTCTGGCATAGGTAGCTAGGAATATCTCAGTTGGGAACTGAAGGGCACTTTTTGCTAGCAAAACTATCAACAAGACAACAAAAAACACTTGTTGTTTTAGTGCAACTCACACAAGATTTCACTCTTCAGTCCTGACAACCCGACTCTTTAGTTTTCCATCTCCAATTCGCTCCAGTTAAGCTCCAACATGCTCTGGAATTCTACCCTCCATGGTTCCACCAGCTCCAAGCTTTGTTTCTTTCTCTCTCCTTATTTTCCATGCACAAAACTTGATGTGTCAAATTGTCGTCCCCCAACCCATACAAATTTCCTCTCTTTTTCTTGCCTTTACTGACTCACACTCTTACCCAAGATGATTGTACGCAGCCCCCATGTGCCCAATAACACTAGGATGTGACCAATCACACCCACCCTTTTACATGTATTCAATGATTGGCTTTCGTAACACTCAATCGAAAATGGGAAGCTTTGTATACAATACATAAGTTTAGGAAAAATGGATTAAATTAATATACATGGGTATTTACCCCTTTGACACCCTCTTGGACATTATCCTAGAAACTTCCCTCTCTTGTGGATTAATTCAGCCCCCATCTCTTGTCCATGTCCCCTTTATCAAATCAAATCACATTTTATTATTAAAACATTTAAATACAATTCACATATTACATCGATTGGCCGTAGCCACATATTATATCCACATAAACATTAACTAAACTGGGGATTATAATGGGGATGTTATATTCTTGGTTTGCTTAAGTTGATCTCATCACATGGTTTCCTTTCCTTGCGAGTGGTAGGTGGAAGTTATAGATTCTATTTGGAATGGGTAATCATGTAGTTGGAAATATTTCTTCATTACCAACAGCCAGGCCTCAACATCTTCTCATTTCTTGTGATCACCATTGAAAGTTGGTGGCTTAATCTTCATGATTTCACGCTGCAATATGTATACCTCATGTATTCTCCTTTTCCTCTGAACCAAAGTCACACTTGTGATTCTCCCTGGACCTAAACTTGCATGATTTCTTCTGGTGGAAAACCTTGGAGAATGAGGGCATCTACTCATGCTTCTTAACTTCCTATTATTTCCATGATCATCTCTTTTTCTATGGGATGTTGATGTTGATACTTGTCTAGCACTAGCTACTTTCTTTTTTCCAGAGTCCTTGTTAACTTGATTCTATAGCATATTTAGGCTTTGAAGTATCTCTTCTTGATCCTTCTTGATCCTCTCATTATCGGCCCTATACCTCTGCACTTGTTCTTGTAGGATTCTCATAGTTACAATTCCCTACCTATCTCTTCTCCCATTAGACTCAGTCTCAACATTAACCATCTTGGTATGCATACCTCCAATTTCTTTTTCATGGATGTAAAACCCTTGAGCATCCTCCATGTCTCTAGTTTTCATATAGGAACTAAAGTCTTCTTTTTTGTATCTCTAATTCAACAAGAATGTGCATGTGATAATTGTTGTTAGAATTAAGGATATTGAAAAACATTTATCAATTAGATTACATGTCATTCTTATTTTTAATTTTGAATAGTATTAATGCACTAGTCCCAAGTAGGATTCCTTAAATGCATTCATTTTTTAAATGACTTTCCAATGATTATCCTCATGCCTCAATATGAGTTTTGAGTGAATAGTTACAACAATTACAATTTGCAATTTCCACTCTTTTTCTACTAAAAAATTCACTTTTATCACTTTTGAAGAAAATATAATGCCAAAATCAAAATTATCTATTGAAAAATCTCTTCTACTACTCAAGACCTTTCCAACAACTATTCATTTTCTCCAATCCGAGCTTTGAGCTGAAAACTATGGTGGAAAAATAATGAAGGAGAATTCATTAGCACGTGCAACATAGTAGCAATGCTCAGTGACCGTCTGATCATTTCTTGATTATATCTTCGTCATTGATCTGTCTTAAAGGATTCACCCCAAATCTAGTCATATCTCTTCTTCATTTCAATCTTTCACGTTCTCCAATTTGCACCCTGTAGTTCCCCCGCACTCACTTTGTAGTTATACTTAGATTCCTTACTGTATTCATGGGCTCGTGGGTGGAGGATTCATGGACTCATAGCCTATATTCATACCTTACATGAACATGGCACTGACACTTAGCTTCTTTTTCCTTCGTGGACTCACGCACTCGCGAACATATAATTTTGTAACCTTCCTTTCATAAGTCTGTTCGAGAAGTCTCAACACTTAACCATTTTTCCATCTACATGGACTTGCTGACTTGTGGAATCATAATCTTGTATCCTTCCTTTCATATGTTTATCTGATAAGTCTCAATCACTTAACCATTTTCCATGTACGTGGACTCGTGGACTTAGTACTTAGACAAATTCCATTATCCTACCATGGTTTGGTCGGACTCACAATTGGCCTACCACATGGCTCCACATCACCTATAAATAACTCAACAACATGATAACACACTTATTTTTAAACAAGAATCATGCAACCATATTCTTGGGACGACGATCCACCCCACCATAGACTAAATTTTCCAAATCTCAACAGTTGGTCACCCCCAAGTTGAGGCTGGTAATCCACAAAAGATGGTGATATCTCAGAGTCCACTCTCAACTCATAAAAATGATAACCTAACTGATATTCTCCTAGAGTTATCCCTATTTTCTTACCAACTCTCTTCCTACTGACCTACCTAACCCAAGGAATGCACCATTTGTTTATCAAGGATAAGCCAAGGGATGTACCATTTGTTTATCAGGGATAACCCAAGGTATGTACAATCCCTTTATTAGGGTTAAACCAAGGGATATAACATCCATTTATCAAGGATAACCCAAGGATTGTTTCATTTGTTTATCAAGGTCTCTCTCGCACAAGTAGCTAGGAATATCCCAACTTGGAACTCAAGGGAAACTATTGCTAGGAAAACTATGAACAAATAAACAACAACACTTGTTGTTTTAGTGAAACTCACACAAGATTTCAGTCTTCATGCATGGAAACCTGGATCTTCAGTTTTCCATCTCCAATTCACTCCAGTTACACTCTAGCCTACTCTAGAATTCTCCCTCCATGGTTTCACTAGATCCAAGCTCTCTTTATTTCCGTCCCCTTCCTTCCCATGCCCAAAACTTGATGCGTCAAACTTTTGTCCCCCAACCCATACAAATTTCCTCTCTTTGGCATTCCTTTATTGACTCACACTCTTCCCCAAAATGATTGTACTCAACCCCCATGTGCCCAATAACTCTAGGATGTGACCACTCACACCCACCCTCTTACATTTATTCAATGATTCGATTTGGGAAAAATCAATCCAAAATGGGAAGGTTCGTATAGAATAAGCAAGTTTAGGAAAAATGGGTTAAATTAATACACATGTGTATTTCCCCCTTTGACCTCCTCTTGGCCATCATCCTAGACACTTCCCTATCTTGTGGATTAATTTGGACCCCATCTCTTCTCCATGTCCCCTTTAGCACGTAGCATCACATTTTATTATTAAAACATTGAAATACAATTCATATATGAAATCACTTGGTCATAGCCACATATTGTACCCACATAAGCATTAATTAAATTGGGGATTATAATGGGGATGTTACGCTCCAAGAGGGCTTCATTGGAGATATTTGTGGATTTAGGATCAAAAGAGTTGGAGGGATCCTTTCCTCCATAATTTTCAGAAGAGTTACCACGAGATTTGAAGTGATCCCCTTAAAACACATTGTAGTAGAAGGGGGTGGATCCCCCTCCTCCATCAAATACCATCACTTCATGCAACAAAACCCTAAAGATTCAAAGAAAAAAACCCTAACTAGGGCCAATTGTCTTCATGAAAATTTCCCACTTATCTATTATATAAAATATTTGTATTTCCCACTTATCTATTATATAAAATATTTGTAATGGATATATATTATTTTTTAAATTTCATTATTAATTATATATATATATATATATATATATATATATATATACATATCTCTTTGAGTTTTAAATTTATTAAGTATATAAAAAAAAATGTAATAGTAATATTTAATTAATTATGAATTATTCTAAATAAATATAATATAAAAAAAAATCTACATATTTTGACACTACATCATTTATTGTGTACAAGAATTTAAAAATGTCATTAGTATTTTTTACTCGCATCTCTTAACTTACTTGGAAACTATCATTGTTCAGTCAATATACATTGACCTTCAAAAAATAACACCTCTAACCTTGTGTGACCTGACATGTTCTTAGTGTGACCCAAATTTACTCTAATTTTAAATACACTCTAGGAGAGGAACATGATTTGTTTTTTGAATGACCTCTTTCCAAAGTCCAAAATAAGGAATGAAGTTTCAAACAAATTTCACAGCTAGTTCTAGGGAAAAAAAATATGTGTCATTTATCCCCCAACCCCCATACACTTTAGGTTTACATATGAATTTTCATTTTATAACAAGAATGCCAACATTTTCCCTCCCTCCTCGGAAAATAAATCTTCTATAGATATTGGTGATTTTATTGAAAATTCTCCTAGGGATGCTTTACAGTGATCTCTAGTATATATGAATGTCTTTTGACACTTTTCATCAAGATTAGTCACCTTACTAAGGAAACAAATTGGTGACAACAAAATTATATCCTCTTCTCAATATTTCCTACCAACAATATCCAATCTCTTCTCCTACAATCATTTATCTTAATGAGAAAAAACCTATATATTCGAATATTTCATCAATATTATGAATCTTAAAATCTAGGATTCTACTCATCATCAATCTCATTGCAATATGAATGAATTGAAAACATCTTATAGGATTGTTTGTTTTTATGATAATTTCTATTGCCAAATAGAATAGTTACGAATGAGATCAATGACTCTATATTCCTAAACATAACCAAAAATGACAATTAGTATTAGTTAAAAAAATAAAGGAGGATCCTACTAAGATTATTAACAACTAGAAGGAAAACTAGAGGGGACAAAGGGAACCCTTGTATAAGACCCCTAGAGAGATTAAGGAAATTAGAGGAAAATACATTAATGGTGATAACAAATTTTACTATATGGTATTCTTTTATCTAAAATATCATGTGAGGGTGCATACCTAAATGCATTAGGATAGGTCTCACATACACCTAGTTGATTTAATCGAATGCTTTAGAGAGGTTGATTTTTAGGCATATAGATTGGAGTCATTTAGAATTCATGGTATGAAGGACTTACTAGGATCTTCCTATGGGCTCATGAATTTGGTGACCTTTTAGGAATCCCAATTGTTCCCTATAGATGTGTTTTTTCATAAAAAAAATTTACCTTTCAACTATAACATATAAAAAAAATTGTAAAACAAATTACATAAGGAGATCAGTTTAAAGTTGCCAAAGGAATAAATATCATTAACCTTAGGGAATAACCAATGAAATTGGAGTTTAAGTACTTAAGTATCATGTTATATAAGTTATATTGTTCAACATCCATCAATAGGTAGACACTTATAATATCAAATAAATGTTTGAATAATTATATTGTCTAGCCATATGGACGGGGTGAATTTTCAAATTGTATCTTGTCCATGACTTGCATAAATTCCTCCTTGGATACTTCTCTCATTAAAAATAGGCCATATTCCTCAAAATGAATATTATTAAAGAACCTTGAGATTGATATAATGTCTCGTATAGGTTGTCTCTCTAAATCCCTCTCTCTCCCCATTATTGTTGGGTAGGTGTTATATTCTTCGCATGTATGTATGGAGGTGTGTCAAATTTGATGATTGCATCTGATGATCCCATCACATGTCACTCCTTGTGGGTGTATGTGCTAGGTGATTTCCTATGGGTGTCCTAGGGGGGAAGGATTTCCCTCCGCCCAATTACGTGGAGTGTTCATATTTGGGTGGTATCCCAGAGCCAAAATTGTTCATGGAAGTAGCCCCCCAAAAAATATTTGGGCTATTTTTGTTATTTTTACATTTTTGCTATTTTTAGTGATTTTGCTATTTTTAGCATTTTTATAAATTAATATCGGATTAAGGGATTACGGTTTTGGTAGATGAGAGATACCTAAAATATTGTATATATTGTATTTTGAATGGTGAAATTAATACAATGAAGAGTTGAGAGGTGTGACACTAAGGAAGAATGGTTTTCTCCAGATTAAGGGATTGTACCGTAAATGTTTGTGTACTATGTGTATGAGCCATTGATTACTTCATGTTTTTCCTTAGAATATTTATGAATTTATTTACTTCACAGGTTTAAAACTTGCATGTGGTACCAAAGCATATTTTTGGCTTCAGGGGGATTCCTTTGTTGCTAAGGGTTTGGCTCGGTCTTAATAGATCAAGTTTATCTTGGGTCTATGATAAACATGGGTTTAGTGGCAGCTTTGCAGTGGTGATTCGTGTGTTGAAAGATAATGGCGAGCAATTCTAGAATCAAGATTTAGAATTTCAATGGTTAAAAATTTGAGCTATGGAAGCTCAAGATGGAGGAAATTCTTGTAGACAAAGAAAAATGGATGACTGTGGATCCTAGTACACAACTTATTGGTTCAAAACATACTAGTACACAAACTATCGGTACACAATCCACTAGTACGCAAACTACTAGTACTCAATATACTAGTATGTTACAGGAAGATTGGGAAAATATGGATAGAAGATAAATGAATATGATCCGACTTTGCCTAGTTTATTCACTGTTATTGAATGCATTGATAGAATCTACAGCCAAAGAACTATGGGAAAAGTTTGGGAATTTTTATCAATCAAAGTCCCTGGTAAACAAGTTTTTTCTTCAAAAGAAGTTGTATCATCTTACAATGGAATATGGAGATTCTGTGAAAAAAAATATAATTCCTTCAATACTCTAGTAAGTCAACTTGGATCTGTTAATATTATACTTGAAGAAGAAGAAAAGTGTATTACTTTGTTATGTTCTTTTCCATACTCCTAGGGTAATCCGGTTGTAGAAATTGGTAGTACTACTCAATCTATATTGAAGTATGAGGATGTGGTTTCATCCTTGCACAAATTATTTGTTTGTAAGAGGTCATCCCAAAGATAAGGATACAAATAAGTTTTGGGGGGAGATCTAAATATAAACATAGGTCTAAATCCCTAGGAAAATCCTTGAGGAAATACTAGAAATGTGGTAAAATGGGGAATTATAAGAAAGATTACAGGTCTAAGAAAGTTGATAAATCAAAGGGATCCGATGAAGCCTCTTCCATAGAGGCAAAAACCTTCACATAGGAAGGAGGTGATGTTTACTTGACATCTGTAGGTAAACATACATATCATGATTCATGGTTGATTGACTCAGGTGCATCATTTCATATGACTCCTCACACAGAGTGGTTTAGTGACTATGAAAATTATCATTGTGGTGGTGTCTTCCTAGGAGATGAGTCAACAACCAAAATCATGGGATGTGGAAGGATTAAGTTGTTACTGAAACATAGAAGGATTAGAAACATCCCTATAATTCTCCTCATTCCATATCTAGCCAAGACCATAATATTTGTAAGTAATTTGGATGATGCAGGTGTGGATGCTTTATTAGGAAAGGAAACTTGCAAGATGGCGAGAGGAGAAATGGTTTTGACGAGGGGAGTTTGATGTGGAACTTTGTACAAGTTTTTGGGAAGAACTTATACCGGTGGGTGTAACGGTTTTGTTTTTTCTGAGTAGAGAAATATGGAAAGATCCATACTATCCCTGGAAAGAATACCATGTTATGGCATAAAATACTTGGTCACATTGGAGAAAAGGACCTTCAAACGATACACGGTAAAGGTATGGTTGAAGGTATGTCTAATTTCACCCTAGATTTTTATTTTTATGAACATTGGATATATGGTAAACAGAATCGAGTAAGATTCCCATCTCGTGCTGCAAGAGAAAAGGGGATCTTATAGTTAATACATAGTGATGTGTTTGGATATATGCCTATTCCATCACTACGTAAATTTTTATATTATGTTTAATTAATAAATGATTTCTCAAGGAACACATGGATTTATTTTCTTAGGAAGAAATCCGAGGTATTTAATAAATTCAAAGAGTTTAAGTCTCTGGTAGAAAATCAGACAGAGAAGAAAATAAAGGTGTCGAGGACAAATAATGGTGGAGAATTCTATGGGAATGAATTCGAAGAGTTTTGTAAGAAGTGTGGTATAGAAAGGTACAAGACTACTCCATACACACCTCAATAGAATGGGGTTGAAGAAAGGATGAACATGACATTGATGTAAAAGGCGAGGATTCTCAATGGTGTCAGGTTAGGATAGGAATCATGGGTAGAGGAAGTGGGTATTGTATGTTACCTGGTAAATAGATCGCCCTTGACAACATTGGTGGAAAAAACTCTACATAAGGTAATGACTGGTAATAAATCCTCTCTTGAACATATGAGAGTGTTTTCGTGTGATGCTTATGTACACGTTCCAAAGGAAAATAGGAATAAGCTGGATAAAAAAGATGAAAACTGTATCTTCATTTGTTATAAAGATTGTATGAAAGGTTATAAGATTTGGAACCCAGAAACTAAGAATATTTTTTATAGTTGGGATGTTGTTTTTAGGGAGGTTAAAGATGTTCCCAAACATAAATTCCTACCAAGGAAAGAAGAACCTGAGAAAATAGAGTTTGAGTTGGATGATGAAAAACATGAACCAATGGAAGAAGATGAATCAGAAGAAGAAGAACCTCATACACCAAGATTTAGGAGATCAATGAGGGAAACAAGGAAACTACAAAGGTATAGTGTTAGGTCCTAACCCGCACATAGGTAGATCAATGTATTCGGATGTAATAAAGGTCAATATTAATAAGGCCTTTCAATAAAATAGAATAAGGTGGATGTAAGAAGAGCTAATAGAAGCTTCCACTTCTAGAAGGATCTTCTTCTAGATGCTTCTCTTAATAGACATAT
>SNQJ01S0007985.1:445982-462527 GCA_010110895.2 Picea sitchensis | reverse complement strand
GTGTGAAATCCAAAAGTGTTGGGTGCATCATCATGTGAACATAAATGAAGATGATGTGTTAGCCTCCTCTGAGTAGCAGAGTTGACGAGAAAAATCCAGATGATTCTCCTGTGTGAGGCAGTGGGAAAGAATATATGTAGACATGACGTGCATGTCGATGAGCACAGGTGAATGCATGTAGATATGGTTCTTCTGTGTAATGCAGTGAGCCGGAGCTATGACATCCCTATGGATGTGCCCCTAGTGGATGAGCACTAGTGGGTGTATCAGATCCTTTTTTATATGTTGTTCAAGAGTCGGACCTGCCTGTAACCCTAATTTTTATGTAAAGGGTACAGGTCGGCCCCACCTTAATATGATTAATAATAAATGTAAAAGATAATTAATATGGTTAATAATAATAATAATAATAATAATTACATTGTGACTTAGTGAGGTCAGCCCTACTGAGCCAATAGACACTTCAGTTGATAGGATAAGTCTAATATAAGTAAAGGAAAATTCCCCATTGTGGAATCATATCCTACTTGTGAGTTTGGAATTTTCAACAAGTACATCTACTTGGGAAAAGGTGTGCACCTCTCTTGGTCGCTAGTCTTCTAGGGTTTGAGCACCCTCTTGTGTTCTAGGTCTTTCTTGGTGGTGAAGGTCTTTCTCTTGGAGAATATAGAAAAGAATTTGGTTGGGTTTTCTTCCCTTGTTGAGAAATGTTTCCCATGATACTTCTTGTGTTCTTATGCATGGTGTTTCTTCTTGTGATCTTGGTTGCTACAACATTATTGTCTATGGTTAAGTTTAATGATAAAATGGAATGAACTTCATGCTTAACCTAGCTTATGAAAAATTAACAACACAGACATATTGATATTCTTTAAAAAATTTGAGATAATATTTCATGTCTTCTTTGGATATTGTTTTACCTAGATTTACATTCTTGGGGTTTTCAGGGGTTCCTAGGTTTATAGTCTCGTATATAGGACATGAACTCCCTGATTTTTCACTCTTTGACCCTCAAAATATTTCCCTTAGGTCAAAAAGGTTCTCCAAATTGGCCACCCCTTTCGGCATCGTGTGAAACCTTGGTTTATCATCAAAGTGATATGTTCCCTTCTTTTGTTCGTGGAGATTTTATTATGTGAGTAGTTCTTGGAATATTTCGTCATCAATGGCCAAATCCTTAAAAATCTCCTGGTTAGTCAGGAAATCTACAATCTGTTCATTTCCTTCAAAGACTTTCCTGATAGAAATGTTGTTAGGCACCGATGGTTTGTAAAGAAGTTACACTGTGAACCTAGAGGCTTCATAATCTTCTAAAGGAGATAATCTCGAGGCTGCGGTGGCTAAGGAATCAACAAGAGTATTCTTTGTCTTAGGAACAACAGTAATGTTGAAGGCCTCAAAATTGTATATTAGTCTGTGTACCTCTTGTTGGTAATTTTTCAAATGAGGTGAATTGTAATGGATAGTATTCTTCACTTACCTAACGATAATTTTAGAGTCTTCAAAAACTTTCAGTTCTTTAATGTTTAAGTTTATGGATTTCTTTAGTCTGTGAACTAGAGCTTCATATCCAACAGTGTTATTGGTGCATTCAAATTCTAATTTGCAGGATAAGAAGTTATGTTTTCCCTTTGGGTCAATGAGAATACATCCTGCTCCCGATGCTTATTGCGATTTAGACACATCAAAATACAACGTCCAAACTAATGAGAAAAATTTAGTAACTTCTTCATGCCTAGTTATTTTCTCACCTTCATATTCCTTGTATGTTGCTCCCGACAGAGGATCTTGACAGAATATGCTCTCTTCTATGGCTTCCAGTAGATTTACTTGAAAAGTCATTTCAGAGTTTTGAGTGAGAGGTACATCAGGTGAGAGAGAGGTGAAATTTACGAAATTAGAATCACAGGAGTAGTGTCCTAACACAGGGAAATATGCCAACGAGGGTTCTTTGAAAGCTTCTAAATTGGTAACAATGTGTTTGAGATATATTTCCCTATTGGTCCTAATCATGTTTGTATGTCCTTTTAATAGAAACCAATGGTGATCCCAATCCGTACTAAAGTATCCATTTAATTTCTTGGATCAATCTTGGCTAAGTAACAGTCCATAGGCCTCTGGGATGTCTACTACGATTATGTCAATTACTTGAAAAAATTTCGGGTGTGTAGCCATTTTGATCATGACATCTTTAAGTTCCCCAATAACCTTCACCTGAGTCCTATCTAGTTGTATAATGTGTTTATCACTTCTGAGTGGGGTTGCGTTCAATTTCTTGCAAATTGACAATGGCATGATGTTGGAGGATTCCCCTAAATCGACTAGGAAATTATGCAAGTTTTCATTAAAGACTTCAAACGTTAAAAGGAAAGGAGGAAAAAAAGGCTTTCCTCTTTTTTTCTAAAGAGCAAGAATTCACACTCGGTTTATTTTTTAAATATGTGGGGGATGGGACCTCACCTAGGTCAGTGCTTGTCATAGGGGCTTCTATTGATTTTAAGGCTTGTAACATAAAATCCTTTTGTTGGGGAATCCTACACATGTACATGACAGACACATTAGCCTTCATCTTCTTCAAGTCCTCCACTACATTATTGTCTAGCTTAGGAGCTTCCTGTGTGTGTATAAGAGTTTTGGACGATCGACCACTTGATTCCCTCTAGATAAATTAGTAGTGGTGGGATTAGTTTGGAATGGTTGACTTCGACCTCATGTCTGTACATTTAGGAATTCAACGGGAGGTTCCTGCACTTTAGCGGCGTCATTGAAAGGCATCATGTGGTTGCAATCCCATAACAATATGGTTGTCTCTTTCAATGGCTCGTGACTTTCCTGATCAATGGCTTTTATTGCCACTCCACTGGGTTGTTCGGTTAGGGAGCATTCATCTAGGAATGGGTTAGCCATTAAATTCATATTGTGCACCCATTGAGGGAAATCCATTTCTGAATGATTCTCTTGGTGGTAGGTGCAGAAAGACTCAGATGCTACAGTTTCCAAGTCAATGTTTAGGTTAGTTGGGGGATGTTCTATAGCTTTGAAAGGTGGATTTATTTTAAATAAGGGTTTATAAGGTCTTTGATTTTGGTTTCCCTCCCTAGACTCCTTTTCATATCGACGAGCTCGTTGGAGATTTTTTTGATCATCTGTTGCAGGATTTCTAGATCTCCTCCTTCTTTATCAAGACCTAGTTCTATTTGTTTTACCAGGGGTCTTGTTAACAAAATTCCTCTCTTAGGTAGAGGTTGGGTTTCTTTCTTCATCAGTGAGATATGACCTTCTTTGCATCCTTTCATTTGGAATTCAATCATTTTAGTTTGCTCAAAATTTTCGGCTAGGGTATGTGTTGAGATTTGGGTACCTTGGAAAGTGGTCCCCATGTGTTTATGAGTCTCTAAACACAAAGGGGGAGACTATTACCCTTGTACTTTACTTTATGATTCTAATTTCACTTTGACTTAGGATATTTAAGTCAAAAGTGAAATATGTCACTTAAGTCATTAAAGTGACAATTAATTCACAAAGTGGGTGAATTAATAGACATAAAGCAAACCATGGAAAGTGGGTTTCCTAAGTGAGATTTAGGGATTGAATCTCATCCTTTGATTGGATTTGGATAGATTGGATCTAGGCCATTGATCTTTTAGTCTTTGGCCTAAGGAGGCTAAAGGAGGGTATAGTCCATTTTTTAGACTCATTCTTCACTTGTGAGAAGAGGAGAAGAGGAGGAGAGCTTAGGTGCATTTCTTGAGGAGAGGAAGGCGCACTTGTTGGAGGGTTTGTATATTGAGTGAGGGAAGGTGCATTTTCTTGGAGGAGGTGCTTCCATGGAGGAGGAGGCACGCATATGAGCATGGGTGCATTACAGTCTTGAGGGTGCACTTGGAGGAGGAGAGGTGCACATCCTTGAGGAGGGCACACTTCATAAATGAGAGAGTTGTGTAGGGGAGTTGCGCACTTGTTGAGAGGAGAGACTTAGTGATTAAATAAGGGCATACTTAGAGGAAGAATTTGTTAGAGGAGGGGCACACCAAAGCTAGGTGCGCACCAAGCCATGGAGGAGGGTGCACTTGTGTAGAGGGCACAAACTTCAAGGGATAATAAAAAGGGTTTATTAGAGCTTCAAGTGGGTAAAGTCAAGGTCAAGGAATATCAAGAGGTAAAGGAAAAGTCTCAACGGCAAAGGCATCAGGATAAAGACAAAGCAAGCAAAGAGAAGAAAGGCTCACCAAAGCAAGGGGCACCTTACTTCACAAGGCTTGTGGGGAGGTCGTCAAGGAACTCCAAGGCATCTGAGAGTGGTTGCTATTGTATCGGGTTCACTTGTATCTGTTTCCTGTGTTGTACATTTGTCTTTGAGGCCTTCTATATATATCTGCTCCAAACTGGTTTTCCCCATGGGGGGGGTTTTCCAGGGTCATGTTGACCAAAAACATATGTGTCAATTTCATGCATGATTAGAAGTGTAGATCAACATTTTAAATTTAAAATATTTGGAGGTAGTGTTATTTGTTTTGATGTATATTTCATGTGCTAACATTGAGTAAATAAAACAATTGCAAGGGCACCTTGAAAGGACACTTAACCATCAAATATTGAGATGAAAGTTTGGTGACTATTTGTTGTCCTAAAACAACAACAAAGGACATCCACAAAGTTGAAACTTAGAGCCATATTAAGGTCAAATACAAACCTTAGTTGGAAGCCTCATAGGACCTCATAAAATCTACAACATGTTTGGCAACCCTTTTTACGAACATGGAGATGGAAGCAAGGAGAGTGTTAGCGTATACCTCAATCTGCAACTTCTGGGTAGGTTTAGCTTCAGGTTGAAATTTGTTCAGGATAGTGGTAAACCGTTGGTTTAAATATTTAACCTTCTCTTTTGGACTCATGGTGGTGTCGAAAAGTTCATCCATTAAAGCTCCTGTGGTGGTTTCTTCTGCAAATTTGTCTAAGAAATCTTTTTGAAACTTTGTCCCACTAGTTATGGATCCAAATGGCAAGTTAAAATACCAAGTCGAGGTTGAATTATCAAAGGTATAGGGAAAAATCCTACACACTACATCCTCATGTTGTACGTTCATCAATATTATAGATAATATGAACTTCTTGATATGGTCCTCAGGAAATCCGAAGGTTTCGGGGTCAAATTTGGGGAGTAATTTTTCTAGATGTCGGGGTAGGTTATGCACCCGTCCTGGGATTTCCATAGAATATATGGCCAACCATGGTTGATTATATTGAGGTTGATTTCCCCTTTCTTCATTGTTGTCATTATTATCCTCCATATCTTCTTATTCAAAAGCTAAGTGATCCGAGTTAGACCCTTCCTCGTCAGATTCAAAATCGCCAGGTTCAGAGTAGTTACTAGCTGGTGTTTTGTGGATCAGATTAAGGGGTTGTTCGATATCAGTGAGGGAAATATCTATCAGGTCTTCTACCGTGTGAACAAAAACCTGGTCAGGGGTGTCAAAAACTAGTCTGCTTACTTGTTTTCTACGAGGAAGTAAAGGATCTAAAGGTAACCCTCCAATTTGTCAGGTGTAAGCTCTTGTGATTCTTCTGAACTGGTTCAACTCCTTGTGGGGGAGAGCGTAAGGTATTTCAAGGAATATGTGTTCTACTTCCTCGTGTTGAGGTGAGTTACTCGTTTTGAGAGTAATCTCTGTATGTGGGTTGTCTTGAGAATGACTAGCCATGCATGTGGCTTGTTTTGTATCTATAGGCTATGCGAGATATATTATCAGAAATATTGTTAGCCATTCATTCGTTCAGTCCCTCCTTCTAGTGCCAATTCTGTTGAGGGGTCAAAAATCCTTTAACTCAACAATAGGAACCAAACCTGCTTAAGAGGCCCAATTAGACCCGTAAGTGTTTTATGAGTGGAATTATTCATATCTTTGATCCGATCGATTTATCGATGGGATTTATTGATAACTGACAGGTGTATATTTCTATGAAAAGTTTCTTCTTCAAGTTAAGTGATTATATTTTTGTATTTTTGTACTCTTGAATAACCTAGGTAAGATAAAGATGATGGCATAAGCCAACTGATAAAGGGAAATTAATAAAGACTGAAGAATGTTGAGCTTAGGATAAACCTTATACCTCAGTGTGCAGACAACGATAATCAGACCTATTTCAAGCTAAGCAATAATAATTTTACTTGTGGACATTCATCATTGACTGAGATAACAATTGTAGAAAGGAAAACAAATATGTAACAAAGATGAGTGTAAGAAAATTAGTTCTCTTAGCTATACTATCAATCACATATTAACATATCGATTTCTTTTCATCATCTATAACAAAATAAATGTTATAATATTGAAAGATAACTTAACAATAGATACAAAAACTCTTACTCAATATAGAAGCACTATCAAACTCAAAGACAAAAACAATCCCTTATTGATCCAATCAAGTTGACACTTTAGATGAAAAAAATTGTCTTTGGTTCTAAACAGAACTTCTTAATTAAAGTCACACATAAATAATTCTTTTACAATTCTTAAAAAAAAGGTCTTTCCCAAAACCATCGACCATTTGCACGAGGTCGATCTCCCTATTTATAAAGGATTACTTAGCTAAAAATAACTGCTAAAAGTTATGTTAAGTAAAACAAAAATGACACATGGCAGAATTTATCTCCTCGTTCTCTTGAGATCATTTGATTTTTTACTGCAGTAGATGATTTCCCTCATATTCCATCCACTTGAAGAAAAGGTCTTCGCATGTGTTTGCATAGGGAAACCTATGTTGATCCATTGGTGCGAAGAAGACTTCATATATCTCCATTGCTCGTTCTCTATACCTAATGAGCTTGACACTTAAGCATTGTAGAACTGTGAGGGATTTGATTGGGTGTTCCACAAACTTCTTTACTTGACCTACAATCATACTTGAAATCTGTGAGATCTTTGCCTCCCATGTCGAGTCTTTCTCTGCATGTCGTTTGACTATGTCATGCAAATTAGCGAAATTTTATGGTGGGACAAACTCTGGTAGGACAATGTTTTCCATCTCCCGATTGATCTTCTCCCAAATTTTCTTTCACTCTCTCCATCTTTCCTGTATCTTCTACTGAGGTTCCTGGACCATGCTCACCCAATATTCAGCTGCCTTCCTGATTCGAGAGATGTTGCTATCCATCAGTACTTGAATGTTGTGCTCTTCCGAGTCTCGACTTTTTTGTACCATATTGATATAGTCAATCCTCTCTAAGGCCTGATGTGCATTTTCATACCATCTATGCATGTCTTTACAAGTTTCCATCTCCATGAGGGTATCCTCTTGAAAATCGGCTATGCATGTGATGAAGAGATTTCTTTCGCTTGTGAATTGTGCATATGTTTCTCTGAACTCACTCCTCAGGAATACTATTGCCTGCGTCAAATCTTGATGATACTTCACTACATGGTGTAAATGATCTATCTTCTTATTTGCGGCTGCTAATTCCTTTTCATCCCTTTTTTCTCTATGCAGCGTTGCATCAGTTATAGCCATTCCTGCCCCGATCAACTCAGTTGTCTTAGCATTTTCTATGTTGAGAAGTGTTTCTTCTATGGTGATGAGGAGCGTGCTATCAAGCGTGAGCCTCCTTTTCTTGGTTGTCCTTCTCATCACAACTTTCCTCTTTCTATCATAAGTGATCACATGTATATCGACAACCTCATCCACCGGCTCAATAATCTATTGATCTCCCCAGGTCAAAGTGTTTCCTAGGCTTCATGTCGTATATATGTGTTCTATGACCAAATCTTGTAGTTCTTTAGCAGGGGGAACTTATGTATGTCCTGGTGACTCAACTCCCTGCTGAGGTTTGTTGGTTGGTGGAGTCTCGGCTTTAGATGGGGAGAGAGGAAAATGATCAACATTTACTTGAGGATCAACTATTGAGATCTCGATTTATGATCATTGTGTTTATTCTTCCTATTCACCATATCCCAACTCCTCCTTGGAGTTGTCCATCTTAGGTTGAATTCTCGATTGGTCGAGAAATTCAGCCTCCAACATGCTTCTGGCCTTGTCGTCGCCTTCTTGGGGAATTGAGGTCAAATATCTGGGAGTTAGATCAGATGTTTCCCCTTGTTCTCCCTCCTCCATGATTGGTACTGGGGTTATGAGCGAAATCCTTGAGATTTCCTCATCGTCATATATGGTTATTAGGTCTATGAGGACATCAGGAACATTTGTCCCACTTTATGTTCTTGTTCCCCCAGTTGTGTTGTAGCAGCAGCCGACGACCTTGCCTGTTGTGACATAATCCTTGGGTTTTCTGGATGAGCAGTCTCCTCTAGTGGAGTTGACTCTAAGCCATTTAACTCTTCTCTGAGATCGATTGTGTCGGTCATGATGACCCTTATGGTTTCTATCAAAGGGTTCAACTGGGGGTTGTTTTCTAACCTTTGGATGACTCTTTGGGCTTCTTCTAGCAACAACATCCCTCTCCTTTGTGCCTTTTTGGCTTCTACTACCCTTTTTTCTTCCCTAACCCTGAGGGATTCTTAAGTTGTTTGTTCTATCGTTTCAACCTGCTCATCCATTTTCATGGCTTTAAATCTCGTCATATTGGGGTTATCTTTTCTCTGGAGCACCTCCTCTCAGTCCTAAGCACCTTATGTAAATATTTTGTCTTCAAACTTATCATGGGCATATGGCCAGTAGAAAGACACCTGTTACGCATGCTGGGGTACTAGGCCCTTTGGGTCATGTTTGAAAAATAGGCCTATGGGGAATCTATATTCCAACTGGCTCAAATCCTCTTGTTTTGCTTGTGCGATATCTTTCACCATGTAAAACCCTACATGAAAGCCATAGGGTATGAATGCTTTCTTTTTGTCCTTTACCAGAGTGGCATTATAGCCTTGCAGAATGGTTTGATAACATATTTCTCCTAGAATGAGTCGGTCTAGGACATGAGTGGGGAGTAAATGTGGAGCGCCAATGGCCCCAAACACTCTCATATAGGTGGTGGTTTCTTCTAGCTACCAGTGGCCTACTTTTGAAATCATTTTCTTGGTTGTTGCCATATGCCTTGGGAATTATTTCTTAAAAAGAATGAAATATACTCAAGCGTAATATCTCTTGTACTTGTTCTCCCACATAATGTTGAAATAGACATGCACGGGTAGCTCCGCAGCATGTCAGCTCAGATTCATGCATGCGAAGACGTTCCTTGCACAGATCATTTCCAATAAGTATGACGCCATGTGGAAAGATGGTGTTTCTCCATCCTTTGGCGTTTGGGCTTGCAATATGTTGGTGCTCAGTTGTTTTGAAATGATCACTCCCCAGTTGAAGCTGCTACCAGAGATTGCCACAGTGTATTCCAGGGGCATCCATGCTTCTGAAAACTTGGTGTAATCCCTTTCCCCATATAATTAGCAGATCAGAGCCATCAGATAAATATATGGCTCTCTAAGATTGGTCGTACCATACCAGTCATTGTTCTTGTTTGTAAACTTATCATACTCTTTCCACCATGAGGCCATCAACCTGCTAGTGTCATGGAACTCATATAATTTTACCACAAAATCTGTATTTAACCTTTCCTCCGGGTCTCTGAGTTTGTAGTATTTTTGGACCTCTATTGGGAGAAAAACCCCAACACATCCACCATTGTCATCATTTACCATGCATTTTGTCCCATCCGTGTGGTCGATTATCCACCCCAGAGTTTCAATGCAAGGCAAGACCAAGGTTCAACAGGCTACGATGTGCAGGCAGGATCGTCGAATGTTCTGGAATACTTGGTCATCGAGCATTCTGACATTCGGCTCACTACTTGGTATAAAATCCAGGTAATATTCCCAACTGATTATGTTAAACAAATATCCCCACTGTGGGAGCACCACTTTCGATACAGTACTTGCCTCTATGTCGCCAAATGCAAGAGGATGAGAAAAGACCCTTTTGGTAGACGTTCGGACGAATGGCTCCACTTTAGTGACAAAATCGAGTTTTCTAGCAGCGTCGGGCGAAGATCCTTCACCGACCTCTGCTTCTTTTAGTTTTGGTGCTCTCAGCGAGCGCCTGGTCATTAGCATCCTTGGAGGCATTTTTCCTACACAAAGAAAAAAATGAGATACCGACTTGCAGAAATGATACTGAAATGTAGACAATTGTGATTGTTGAAATGATACAGACGATTCATGTCTCCTCTTCGCACAAGCTTAACCTGGTTTAGAATTCTGAAAATCGATTGTGATCTCTTGAAACGCTTTCTCGCTCCTTCGACTACTCCGACAATGAAATACTTGGGTACTAAATGTTGCGTTCGAATTTGTCTTTACAATTTAAACATGGAGAATACTTACCTTGCCACGTCAATTCTTGAATTCAGGGCGTAAATGCAATCTGCACAATCCATCACCAAGATCTGAATCATGCTCGTGATTAAATGAAATCGCAGGTTGGTAGTGCAGAAGCGGGGTACTACATAGTTCATCGGTGGTTTCAAACTCCTATTATTTGTTTGGCGCACGGGTTAGTAACGTGTGTTAATCAAAGCATTAATTGGCCTATTAAATAACAAAATCCGATCTTATTTTTTTCCGAAGATGTCCCATCATACCGTCGATGTCCTATCAGTCCATCAATTTAAACAAGTGGATCGATGTCAACGTTTTTTTTAGACAACGTTCGTTAACACCTTTTATAGAAAAAGTTTTGATGCCGACTCGGACTGTCATATAGTGTTGACGTGGAAATGTTGACCTGGAAGGGTGATCATGACACGCGACATTTGATTTTGGCTCCTTCGTTAAAAACTTTCTTCGGAATCGGGGATTTTCCTTACACATGGCACTAGGAACCTCAGCCTATCCTGCCAATGCCGATGACATGTTGAGGATTGGTGATCGGCGAGTCTCTATGGTCATTGTTTCTTGATTTCATCCCTTAGAGTTTGTTGATGTCGAAAACGTATTACCGATTGGCGATCGACGATCAACAATGTGTCGAAGTAAAATATTTATGCAGTTTAAGGTTTCCTTCGGATATCACCGATCCTTAATGCATCGATGATCGAAGTTTCGTTAGGTTTGTCGATGTTAGTGTTTTCATTTTTGTACCTCCTCGATGTCGATGATACATTGACGAGATGTCGACAGCTTCTTCGCAAGACATAATCAATGATCGACGCACCCACTCTTCCATTCTCCCAATGTCGATGATACATCAACGATCGACGTTTGTCATTGTTGTATGGTCGATTTTACTACGCATATCGTGTCGATGCCGATAATGGGTGCATGGATCAAAATTTTAGTTGTGTATACTTAGTTAAAATGTCAAGTGTACTTTAGAAGAGAAGTTAATCTATTCAACAAATCCAAATCAATCTAAATGTGATCGATGATAAAACATAGGAACAAAAAACTTAATGTTCCCTACACAACTGACTCAATTCAGAAAGAGGGAAAAAAAAAAAGACAAAGTGGTACCCAAAAGAGAAACTTTTCCATAAAGCTTTTAGGGTGTGTTGAGTGCTCAATGGGGCCTTACAACCATGATAGAATTCATCCCTCAAATAAAGCCACATATTTGCACTAAAAAATGTGTTAAATGTTAACATAAATCTGATTTATCTGGAATCCCTATTCATTCTTCAAAATGTGCAACAACAAATAATCATAGGCAATGTATGGAATGTAGACACGATAAATACATAATCGTTAGATCCTTTTAGAAACAATTAGGGCAAGATCCAACCCATAAATAAGATATAGAAATAACATTAGAAATCATCATCTAAACCAACCGTAAAATCAATTATGAAAGTACACACTAAGCACGCTAAATCAACATAGCATTTAGCCTAGTTGCTCATTACATCAGCTTGATAAATCAACAATAAATTCACCCAAAAATTAGATCTTCAACACTATTTGGGATTAGAAACACATATATTTTCATTTTGCATGAAATATGATTATATTAAAACAAATTGATGCATCCCAAACGAGAAATGCAAAACCCTTTCAACTCGTCCCAAACAAAATTTGACATCCCAACAGTTCATCTCTTCTCAAATTGGAGATGCAAAACCCTTACATCGTCTCACAAGCATAACAAAGGCTTGTTAGACAACACAAGTTGAAAACTAGCAAACCCTAGCTTCCCATTCTCCATGCTACATGAACCCAAATGAAGAATTATACAAAGTTGCATTTTGTCTATGCTTTCTCCTATATCTTCTTGTTAATAATATTGAAGTGATGAACTCTTCCTTTTATAGAGTAGAAAGACTGAGTTACAAGCAAGGTAAAACCCTAACCCTAGACTAGATCTACAAATGGAGAATGAGTCCACAAGTAAACTCTACATGTGCCAAGTAAGCAGACACATGCCCACAAGTGGCACTTCACCTATCCCACATATTTTTATACACCCGCAAGTGCCAAATTATCCACTCCCCACATTTTTATGCAACAAGTGTGTCTTCTCGGTCCAAGTGACAAAATAAGCAAAAAGTGAGCTATGAGACAACTCTTTCGTGGAAAGGTTATTGTGCTTGACGGTTGCATATGTGAATTATTCCCCACAATTGCAACATTTAGTGGTGAGGGTGCTTTCATGGATTGTAAACATGTATTGTATAGCAAGGTGTTGGTGCACCCACAATCTCTTCCATAGTGTGAAGGGACAACTTGAATGTAGATCAGGTAGAAAGATTGGTTTATGTGCATTACAAATTGAGGTTGTTGCCCCATTATTGTGAAGTGATGAATGATGATAGAGCATATAAGACTTGGGACAACAATCCAAAAGAGGATAATTTGGAGTATGGAGCAATAGATTTAGAGTTCTTGGAGGAATTTTTTTTTGCTAGTGGTCCCAAGACGTTGATTGTGTTGAGAATCAGGATGGCACCCCCATCCTATGCCATTGTCAACAAAATTCCAACTACATCAACTTTAGCTTCACTACCTCCACAACTATGTGGGGGTTGTGTAGCTTGTGGTGGTTCGCATCCCAGTGTTCTAATTCCTATTTCCACTATTAGATCACAAGAAAAAAGATTAGATGTTTCTTGTTGAAAGAGAAAAGAAAAATACATAGTAGAATTGTTTGTCTTTATTAGTTTAGTGTTTTCACTTTTGAGTGCTCACTTTTAATCTAATATCTATTTTATAAACTGGGAGGATGGTTTATTTTGCAAACATTATATGAACATTGATTACATATTATAACTTCAGTCACTATGCCCTATTTCATTTCATGGTTGGTGTTCTCTATTATATGTTGATGACTAATGTTATCCATAAAAAAAATTGATGTTGATGCTATAACTTATAACTGCAAGATGGTTGATGTTATCAATGTAATAAATGGCTAATGATATAATGATTAACCTACTATGGGTTGTGTTTCCTCCTAATCCACACCTTGAGTCACGTGGAAGAAATATTCAATCCATTGGGTGTGGCCTTGGGGGAAGGTCTCGAGTCGGGTAGTTTTCCCCTGACAATTGACTCCTTTGTCTAGGCACTTGACTTTGACTTAGTTAGTTGTCACCTGACGCTCAACTTCCCTTATTTAATAGTACTTGAAAGTAAATGAGAACAACTGATAATAAGAAAATGGAAATATTGTATACCAGTGCCAATAATGTATATATCGTTGCAAAATATGTTGCAATGCTCTTTGTAAATTTTATTAATTAGAGGTTTTCACTTGGGTTTAGATTAATTAAGTGAAGTGGACCGATAGTGCAAGTCCAATTGTGAGTGTTGGAGATTGTAAGTGTGAAAATAAAATCTAAACTATGATGTGTTTCCTTTAACTACCATCCCTCAAATTGGTACAAGCAAGATTGCGAGGAGTTCAAACATGGAAAGAGGGAATCCCAAAGTATCCCCCTGATTTCACAAGTCAATCTATTGGTATTGATCCTATATCAAGAAATAGTGATTGAATGTTTTCCCTATTTAAACTAATCCACACAAATTAAGTCCCTCTCTCATCATACAAAGATCCAGCAAGCTAGTGAGGTCGAGAGAATAACAGGGCCTTAAAGGGGAAGGTTCGTTGCTTTTCCAAAATGAAATAAATGAAAATAAAACTAAGCTAACTAATCTAAAACAAAAGTAAATTTTTTGCGGTGCATGGATTCTTTTTAGATTTATTTTAAGTTAACAAAATGGACAAATGCCAAAATGCAAAAAGAGACAATTTTCCCCAGGGGTGGGGGGGATTGGAGGCCTAGTGGGTTATCCCACTGTTTCTTTTTGTTAATGTTTAAGCCATTATTATAGTTCTTTGCATATTAGATAACAATAACATAATACAAGATCATTGAGAAATACACAATCACAAGAGACACAACATTTATCTTGGGAAACCCTCTAGGGGAAGAAAACCCAACAAAACTTCCTTAATATAGATAGCCAATACAATGCCAAGAGATCTATTAAACTAATGCAGAAGATCATCTCCCAGATATGTGCCACTCTCTCTCCTTCTTCTCTAACAACATATCTGAAACTTGTCTCTCAATGAGCAAGTGAGTTGTGTATCTAAGTGAAGCGCTAGCCTCCTTATGTATATTAGACTGGCACGTGTGAAGTGTCTCTTCACTGGCAGGGCCAACTTCTCCAACTGGGTGGTTATAACCACCTTTAATATGTTCTGGGGCCTCTTTAATATATGTTGGGGCTGACTTCTTATTTTGCTTATTATAATTATCATTTGACCAATCCGCAAAAGGGGATTTGGTCCTATTACAATAGCCGACATGATCAATCCACAATGGAGATTGATCCAATGAATAATATATCAAATAATAATAAGAATACTCTTTGTGGTTACATTATTTCAACACTCCCCCTTAACAAGAAGTGTATTCTTCAACAACATCATGCGAGAGAGAGAGGACAACATCATCAACAACATCAAGTGGGTGAGAGGATAGCATCATCAATATCATCTTGGAACACTGACTAGCGTATCTATAAATCATTGGAAGTTTTCTTCATTGGCAGCATTGTCATTCTCAAAGGAATGCCATCATCATCTGCATCAATATGTATTAGTATAAAAATTGATACATCATCATCATCATCATCACAGCACAAGGTTGGCTCATCATAATACAGGAATGGCTTTACGTCACAGTTGTCAAGCTGGAAGCTCAGTACTCGTCTCATCTCAATGTCTTGCTTTACGTCACAACACTCAGTCTGGAAGCAAGATACTAGACTGGCTTTACGTCACATCTATCAGGCTGGAAGCACAGTACTAGTCTCATCTCATCATCTTGCTTTATGTCACAGCGCTCAAGCTAGAAGCAAGATACTAGACTGGCTTTACGTCACAACCATCAGGTTAGAAGCACAGTACTAGTCTCATCTCATCGTCTTGCTTTGTCACAACAATCAATATGGAAGCAAGATACTCGTCCTGCTTTACGTCACAACCATCCGGTCGGAAGCAGGATACTAGACTGGATTTACGTCACAGTTATCCAGCCGGAAGCTCAGTGCTAGTCTCATCATATCATCTTGCTTTACGTCACAGCCATCAGGTCGGAAGCAAGGTACACATTCTACTTTACGTCACAACCATCAGGTCGGAAGCAGGGTACTAGACTTGCTTTACGTCGTAGCTATACAGTCAGAAGCATAGTACTAGTCACACATCATCTTTCCTTACGTCGCAACCATCAGGTCGGAAGCAAGGTACTCATCCTGCTTTACGTCGCAAACATCAGTTCGGAAGCAGGATACTAGACTGGCTTTACGTCACAGTTATCCAGCTGGAAGCACAGTACTAGTCATATCACATCATCTTGTTTTACATCACAACCATCAGGTCGAAAATAAGGCACTCATCCTACTTTATGTCGCAACTATCAGGTCGGAAGCAGGATACTAGACTGGCTTTACGTCACAGCTATCCAGTTGTAAGCATAGTACTAGTCATATCACATCATCTTTCTTTACGTCACAACCATCAGGTCGGAAGCAAGAGATGTCTCATCACATCATCTACTCCCCCTTTCGAGGAGGGTCCTTTCGGACTATACCAAGCTTATCTCAAAAGTACTCAAACTTTATGCAAGATAGTGGCTTGGTAACCACGTCAACAACCTGTTCATCTGTGCTAATGTACTAGAGATTTAAGGCTCCTCTCTGCACCATGTCATGGATGTAATGATAACAGATCTCTATGTGATCTGTCGTGGAATACAAGATTCTCTATCATCTTTATGCAGCTCTGGTTGTCACATAGAATCAAGGTTGCTCTCATCTCTAAGTCAAATAGGTCGGTCAACAAATTTCGAAGCCATATAGCTTCACAACTGGCAGAACATGCAACAATGTATTCTACTTCCACTGTGATGAGAGCAATACTAGATTGCTTCCTACTCTGCCACGAGATCATAGTTGATCCCAAACTGAAACAACATCCTGAAGTGCTTTTCTTATCAGAAACACTTCCTTCCCAATCTGCATCAGTATATCCACTCAATGTGAAATCATGATCTCCATCATAGCTGAGACCATAATCTATTGTACCTTTAAGGTACCTCATCAC
>SNQJ01S0007985.1:424961-438034 GCA_010110895.2 Picea sitchensis | reverse complement strand
ATACCCTTGTGAAGTATGACTGAATAGCTCTGAGTTCTACATCTTCACACTCTTTAGTTGTGTTCTCAAGGTCATCTTCTGATTGATGTTCTTGCCTTCATACAATCTGGATAGGTCATCAAACATATTCTTGGGAGTTTTTAAAGATGATATGTGAGGGATCAGGTGATCCTTGATGGAATCTACAATGATTATCTTCGCCTTGAACAAGCTCTTTTTGTGTTTTTCCTTGGCCTCATCTTCATCGGGTTTTGGAACTTCTTCTTTTACAAAATCTTCTAGATCATTCTCTTCTAGAATGAGCATCACTCTGTACTTCCATGCTTGGAAGTTATTAGCACCTTCAAGCTTCTCATCAAGATTGGTATTGGGTGTCATCATGTCCTTGAAAAATACAATAAAAGATAAAAAAATTCAAGGAAAGTTTTTTTATACTTACCAGAGAGTGTTATGCTAGTTCCAGCTTTAGTTCTGTGGCTGCCAAGACTAGGGTTTATGAGTAAACCCTAATTTTTCGGGTAATTTTACATGTTCTAGACTCCTTTTCGTCGGAGTGGTCAATTTCAGAGTTAATCACCTTCTGATCTGACGTTTCAACTTTTCCATTCCATATTGACAACTAATACTTAACTCTAGATCAAATCTTGATCTAACTGATAGGAAACCATGTGAAGCTCCTATTTCAGATATGACGGTTGAGATTTTAATCCTTCCCAACCTTTGACTTCACCTCGATCTAACGATCCTGGATTATCCTAAAATAAGAATGAACGACTCATGTGCATCATCTCTTTTTAGCTTCGATTAATGTTCTTCCTTCTGCTCTGTTCATCGTTATTTGTCTTGATCTTTTAATAACTATTTGTGCATTTTTTTATGCATTGATATCCAGTCACTAACCCTCCCAAGCTCTTAATTCCTTGTGCTTTTTTACTCCTTTTGTACATGGATTCTCTTCATGCTACCTCTCTTGAGCTTTAGAATCATAGGATCATTGTTGATCCTATTGTGATTAATAGTGATCATGAATTTCTTCTACCACAAGGTGATCTTCCTCTGCCCCAAGGTGATCTTCCTTTCCTTCTGATTACTATACATGTTGGACTCATGTTCCCATCAATGATAACACACAATCAATAATTCCAACAATATTGGTGGATTATATGTGTGTGTGTGTGTGTGGATTGAATGAAGGTTCATTCTATCAGGTTGGTGACTGTTTACAAGCTGAGTCTTGTATCAAGAGAGTTGGATCTCTCATATTCGATTGAATTCGAAGATATTAAAGGATTGATTTTATATGTATTCATACAAGTTGAATAAATAAAAGAAAGATGTTATATCTACTTCATACAGTTTGTGTTTTAGATGTTTATGAATAATTAATTGAAGTGCATATATTTTCAGTTAATTCAGTTAATCTATGAAACTGTGAAAAACAACCAAAATTTCTAGGCATTGATTCATCGCCCCCTCTCAGTGTCAAGTGTACATTTCAACATTAATTAATAATGTATTAATACATTACATTATTAATGTATCAATACTTTTAAAATGTATTACTATTTTATTAATGTGCTAATACTTTATTAATGTTTTAATGTATTAATAGTTTTTAGTAATGTATTAATTAATACATTAAAATATACATTAATCTATTAATGTAATGTATTAATACTTTATTTTATATCTTACATTAATTTAATAGCTAATTAAAACATTAATTAACATTCAATTAATTAATACATTAATATCTTAACTTATATATTAATACTGTAAATTAATTAATACACTAATTATGTATTAATACATTAATGGTCTATTATTTCTCCCCACTGCATGTTGGTTGTCAACTAGAAACAAACAATTTTAAGTAAAATGTGGTTGATATACGTCGACCGGTGTCATTAATTTTAAAAGGTGGAAAATGGCATTGATTGGTGTATATCAACCACTCTACTTAATAGTGGTTAGTTATACTTATACTTGGAAATGCTATTTTTTTTTTTTTAAATTGATCAATTTATTTCTATGATAGTCATCATTATCATTCTTTTCTACTGGGTAGGCCTTCCTTAAAGATGATGCATAGGTGAAATATGAAAATATTTAAAAGAATGCAAAAGCTATGCTTTAAAATATGGAAAAACAAAAAGATAAATCTAGTTGTATGTTATAGGAATTTAACATTTTCAATGACAAGCTTAATATTTTTTTCTTGGTTGTAAGGATTTGAACATGGTATCTTAATAATACATTTATTCAAATAAGTTACTTTGGATGCAATGTTTTGTTCAAACTCAAATACATATAAATGTAAAGCTACTTTAAGTTATAGTTATAAAAAGATATTTGTGAAACATCAATCCTAGATGTTTTCCCAAACTATCAAATAAAATGAAAAATAATCGATGAAGAAATTGGATGGATTGGTCTTAATTTATACTCCATAGCTAGCAATGCAAAATTCCATGAAAAATGTCTCTTTGAAGCATTTGAGAATTTTTTTTTTTTTTTAATTTCTTTGTTAGTTTTGTTTTTGCTAAATGCATAACACTTATGGAACACCCTTTTTTTAATATTTGGTGGATGTAGGATGTCACTAGTACATTTGACTCATTTTCCGATGTTGTTCCAATGCCCATACGACAAACTCCCGTTCGGCTTTCAACAAACTCAATTTACAACTATTAGTCAAACTCCTTTCGTCACACTCTCAACGACACCACATTATGTCGGATATCCAATGTACCAAATTGCCATGTGGCTTCTGGTGGAGATATTTTATGAAATATATGTTCATCGCAAATAAGCGTCACACTTCCGACTATCATATAAATGTCAGTATTGCGACACACATGTCTGCCACGTGATATTTTCCAAGAAACCGCCACCAGGAAACCCACCATATTTTTATCGACAACAATCGTCATTGCTATGACATAGATGCTCGTAAGTACCATAAAAAATTCAATGCAGATGCCATTGAAATTTTGACTTTAGGGTCAACAACCTACGTCGACATGGAGACACTCTACAGTGTGCATTTTGTCCGTGATCCAATGATATCGTGTGAGTAATTCCTCGGATATGCGACGCCATGGCATGAAACATCTGTTGGAGTAACGATGCATGAGAGCTACAAGTCCTGGTAGGAAGGAACGAACGTGCATTGGAGGTCTGACATATGTATAACAAAATAAAATTAAGAAATTATATTACATTGGACATAGGGGGCAAGTTGAGTTAGATGTCTATGATAATGTTCTCGATATATGATGATATAGACAATTAATATTAGGGTTTCTATTGTTGCATAAAACCCTAATTCAAGCTTGTTAGAGCCTCCACAACTAAAAATGCACAGGCACATTTAAGAAATACATGCTTTTCTTTTAATATGTAATTTATGACCTTGTGCAAAAATGCATGCCACTCTTCACTAAAATGCACGTCCAGGTATTAACACCCCTGCAATTTGAGTGGTGCAAGGTTTTGAGGGTGTCTTAGATAATTTTACACTTGTCTACATATTAATATTTTCATTTGCAANTCAGACATTATTTCCAGTGCAGCAGCCAGGGCGCATTGATTGGAGCAGCTTTGAGGACATTCTGACGGTGGAGTTTTGAGATCGAGTTTTCCAGTTGATAGCGGTCACCGTGCTCATCCGGGATCGTTCATTTTGGTCATTCTATCCGTGCATGCAGCAGATCTGCTGCCTTCTTGCGGACACGGGTATTTCTTTGCTATTTGATTGTATTCTAGTACAGATCCATGCGATCTGACTGACATTTAGTTTATATATTTCAGTAGGCGATTTGTATTCCCACGCATGCACTGTTATTATTCATAATATTGAGTTGTTGACCTTATATGCTATTGCATGCGTCATTTTATGATTGTAAGACCTTTGTTATGCTACATGCAACTATAATAACCTACATGCAACCATAATAACTGGCATGCAAACACTATAAACAACGATCATCTACATCAAACCCTAAAACGCATCCAGAAACCCCCAGTGTATCAGATCTGCATGTTAGAGCAGTAAGATCGTAGCAAATATCTTGATCAGCCGAATCAGGGATATTTCATTGACCTCATCATAATAAGACCAAAGTCTAGGGAAAGTAGTACATGTGAAGATAGTTATAAAAGCAATTTTTCCACAAAAATGTGCCTACAAATCATTATAATATGACCAAAGTCTAGGGAAAGTAGTACATATGAAGATAGTTATAAAAACATTTTTTTCACAAAAGCATACCTACAAATGATCCATAATTATTGCTATATTTTCGTAAATTTAATGGTTATTGTGATACATGAACAAAACCTTTAGACAATTAATAACATATAACATTGGAATAAACCCTTTAGACAATTAAATTATTAACATATAATATTGGAATAAGATAATATATAAAACACAAAATTTAACATAACTATTGTATATGCTACTCATTCTATGTAACTTGTTTTATTTGTAAAATCTTTAATTAATTACAATGTGAAATCTCATTATTCAAAGCACTACCACACTTCAGTTCCAATTCTCTCCTTAATGCATACAAAGGTGGATGATGAAGTTTTACCATTGACCTTCCTTCTCAAATTGCTCACTTGGATCCTCTTAAGGGGATTGGAGAGTGCCCCAGTGACTAAGAGCAAAATTATAATCAATATAAACCATGAATGCAAATTTATAAACAGCCTATGCAGACCTCCCAAAGCCATGGGAAAGCATGGATGCCTAACAAACATGAAGATACATTCCAGTCTCCCTTCAGTGACTCAAAACTAAAATTAAACATCTCAATAAAAAATAATCACATCACTCATGAAATTTCAGTAATTTAGCCAATGGTCAATATTACATAGAATGTCTGCAGCTTAAAATCCAGATAAATGTGGCATTCCTTCAACTCTAATGGTGATAAATCTAGATTCAAAAGTAATTGGTAGGTTCGGATGAAAAAAACGATACGGAAAGAATCGGTACACTATAAATCGCACAAATAATTGTAATACTTCAAAAAAATCTGTCATTTTATTGTAGATACGCTACAAATAATTCACATGAATAAGATCTATTAAGCCATATTCAGTGGAATATGATTAGCCCTAATTGTATTAAATTTGTAATACGTATATGGTTCCCCTGGGATTAGATTAGTATGAACACTTGGCGTTGGGCATCTTGAGGATAAGTTTGAATGTCTCTGAAGAAGGCATATGGGAAAGCTGCTATGGTAATTTACAAAAAAAGATCGAAGAATTCAGGGGGGTAAGAGCGCCAAATCCCACTAGAGAAGCTCCGTATTGTTCTGAAGATTACAAAATACACATTATCAAACCTGGATTTGGTCACATGGTCCAACAGTGCCAGTGTATTTGCATCACTGTTGCCATCTGGACATAAGTTTTGCAGGTCTTGAGATTGCTGATCATTGGGTTCAGACCGTTTGAACTGCTGATTGTAGACCAGATAAAAAATTTAGGCTAAACCCTTATTCATTCTGAAATAGGTTGAGGGTTTCGCTGAAATTGATGAGTCTGAACCGCTGAATTTAACTCATACAAATTCAATACGATTCGGACTGAATAATTCGGCCGAAGAACGAACTACCGAATTTCTGAATAATTGGGGTCGATTCGGCCGCATTTGATAACTGGTTTATGAGGAATCATCTACTACGGTATGGAGAATTACAATAATATTCACTTCCCCAGATTTGAATGCAGCTTAGACTGAATTCGATAAACATAATTAGATATTACTGTTAAGAACGTACAATTTAGCCAGATTTAGCAATTGCTTAAATTTAGATAGAAGTTGCATAGGGCACAAATTGTCCTCCCTTGCTCCATGAAGATATAAAAACCACCTATATTAGCATGCTACAAGTGGTCAAAAAAGAAAGGCTTAATTAAGCCATAATTTTGATCTAACATCTGTAGCCAATATTCTCCCTCTTTCTGCAGACAAAAAGACAACTATCAAATACCATATTAATCCCTAAAATGTTCGACTGAAATGCACAATACAAAACCGTTAGAAACCGGAGACTACAGAATTATCACAAAACCAATGCTGCAAAGAAAGGGAAAAAGGATTGTCTAAAAAATGATATACAGGAAATAAAATCTATTAAAAAGAGACAATTACAACCGCGCTCTTGTTACCAAGAATGATATATCAATTATGCCTGCTGATGGTCTCAAAATTGTTGTCCATAACTTTACAGGATTCATTCAGAGTTGCAAAATCCAAAACAATAACAGTTGTATTATCTTTTGTTCGCAACATTCGTGCTTCTCTCACAATTAAGTTAGCTATTCTTTGTGCACATGGGACATCAGACACTTCATCTGAGTGTTTCCCTTCACGGACCTGCACATAAACAAAGAGTAGCTGGAGAAGTGATGATAAAACAGGCCAAAAAAAATTCCTTTCTTTTCACTCATCTGCCCAACAAAGCTCCTCCACTCTCATTACTGTACTATTTTGTACTGTTTTTTCAAAGGAAGATGCAACGCAATAGCAAGACATTATACCTATAGATGGATCCAAAGGTGTCAATCCATGTGAAAAAAAACAATTGCCTTAATGTCCCCAGCTTCAGGCTGGATGGTAGTCAACCAAAGCCTAGCTATCAAAGCTAGGATTCATAAATCGGAGCTAACATAATGGGATCTGTATTTAAAATCAGGAAGAAACATTTAAACATGTTTTTTGGGACTGCAGAATTGGTCGGGCTCTGCACGGATGGGTCTCATCAGAAAAGGGTTTAAGAATAATTGTCCCTATTGGTTGGGAACAATTCTGGGTGATTTATGGATGGTTGGACAGCATCCAATTGGGTAAGTGGGATTGCCTTTCTTTAGAGGGAAAGGTGCAAGACATCCATTACTGATGATTACACCAGCTTTGCCTTGAGGAGTTGATTGCTTTTAAAGTTGATCTAGCTGCACAATCGTCAGCCATAATGGGTGTGTATAGGAAAATATTATTTCCCTGAGTTTGGTGCCAAGATAGACATGTTCGCTTTGCTTGCCTATGTTGGGAGAGGAAGCCAATTTAATTAAGCCTAACCAACAAATGATATCCTTGATGTACTCTTATTGCTCTTTATGATAACATAATATGTGCTTTAAAAAAAAAGCTACGAAGCGACATCTGCATGAAAGAAAGCATTGCAGCAACTCAGAAATCTCTCCAATTGAACTATCTTGTGGTCTGACAAATTACCTCAAGAGCCAGCTGCAGTGCCCTTCTGGGACTCAAGACATCCCAAAGACCATCACTACATCAATCCCAAACATAACAACTTATGAGAAATATTATGGTTAGAAAATGAAAAAAAACAAAAAGCAGACAAGCTCATACAAAAGCTCTAAAAAATTAGACAAATGAAAATAATGGCTGCCACCTGGCCATCACAACTAGCGCTTCGCTTTTGCATGTTATTTGTAAAACTTCGCTTATGTATGGCTCAGCTGAGAAACGGACATCTTGTTCCTTCAGAAATTTATCTCCAAGAACACGAGCTATGTTCATTCCTGGTATACACAAATCATGGCATCTTGGTACATTTAATAATATTCCTGGCATCCTGGTACTTTTATAATATCGAACTTAAATCCTGTAGTATCCAATACAAAAAGAAAATAAATCCTAGTTTTGTAAATGGAAAATAAGCCTTAAATGTTTACCACATAAACGAGTTTCCCCATCTCTTAGCTGCTTGCCTATTTCCAGCATTCGGGTTTTTTCGGACAGACTAGTAAGCCTGTGATCTTCTGTCATGGAAACTTGCTTTCCTTCTATGCTGCCAACATATAGATATAACTAATCATCGAATTTGACATGCCCGTCTTAGATATCTTTAAAAAATGAAGGGTATCCGCATTGCCAACTTGACATATCTATCCTGACTTGTATATGGTGAATAATAATAAATAATTAAGGTTGTTGAGCCTCAAAGTTTGTAACCTGATAAAAGATATTGTACCCACATTGCCAAATAGTAAACATTATCATACCCCAAACGTGGTAACCACTAAAGGTAATGCTCATTGCTACCCCCAATGTAAAGAACAGTAAAAGGTATTAACCCGAGAAGGTGGTAATCCTAAAGGCATTGCTACCCAGAGCAAAGCCAGTGCTTATGTTCACCAATTCTAAGGTTAAATTTGATATTTATTATGCATTTATGAGAACAATATTTTCTTTATACTAAGGAGAATAATAAAAGAAATCATTAAGAATCATTCTATTTCATAAGTTGAATTATAAAGATGAAGAACCTTAAAAAACAAACAAAATGTTGCATGTAGAAGAGAAGAGAGAATTTAATTCTTTTCTTTCAATGCCAATGCATAGATCTTTTCACAGGATTGAACAATTTATGGTTTATATTGTATGCATTCAATTCCATATACCAAAGTTACAGCTCTTCAAAATTAAGGGCTAAATATGCTAGCAATCTCATTTTTTCTAGAAATAAAGGAGAACTGTGTGATAAATGAGGAAAGAAATCATGATATGAAGTGTGAAAATGAGGCGTCCTTGACCCCTATTTCAATTGGTGAAGTAGTCCTTGTATAAGTCGATCATGTAATCTATTCTAGGTAGAACTATTCTAGGTAGAACTATGTTTATTTTATTGTGGGTCTGCACCTTGTGGGGCCAAATCACACTTTTATAGTTACTTCGCCCTATTTTCCTCATTAAAATTTCATTACTTTTCTGTGGATGTGGGCAATCGTTTACTATATTAAGGATGCACAAAGCTGCTTTTGATTTTACTAGAATGCCTTATTCAGGGCCATCACAACTCTCCCCACTTAAAGAGATTTATTGTGCAGAATGTGGCTCCACTTGTCTTACAAGGTTGTTGGGTATTAGCAAGCCACTAGGTTGTTTTTGTTTTTCTTCTTGTATAAGTCGATCATGTAATCTATTCTAGGTAGAACTATTCTAGGTAGAACTATGTTTATTTTATTGTGGGTCTGCACCTTGTGGGGCCAAATCACACTTTTATAGTTACTTTGCCCTATTTTCCTCATTAAAATTTCATTACTTTTCTGTGGATGTGGGCAATCGTTTACTATATTAAGGATGCACAAAGCTGCTTTTGATTTTACTAGAATGCCTTATTCAGGGCCATCACAACTCTCCCCACTTAAAGAGATTTATTGTGCAGAATGTGGCTCCACTTGTCTTACAAGGTTGTTGGGTATTAGCAAGCCACTAGGTTGTTTTTGTTTTTCTTCTTGTCTTTTGAATCATTATTCTTATGATTATTCTTTTATTAGGGTGTTTGTTATTGAAATCATGTCTTCCATAATATCTACATTAAATATTTTTCTTTTGAATGATTTTGCTCAGAAGGCAGAGAATTTCCTAACATTTAGGTTTGATTCTTCATTATCATTATAGATGCTCCTATCTCTGTTAGATGGTTGAATGTTCGATTCTTTTGTTCCTTCTATTTTGAGGATAACACTAATGGCCATTTGCATAGTGTCTAGATTTACTACTGCTACCGGTTTTCATATGTGAGCGTTTAATCAATCTGTAAATAGCAGTATTCAATAGAATTGCATACTCTGTTGGAATATTTGTCATTCTAACAACCAAGTTTTCATTTCTCTTGCTACTTTTTACTACCACTTGTTTTGTTTGGCATGTCTCCATGGATTTCTGTCGTGGTTACTTTAGTTCATCATGACTATTAGGGGTTTTTGTTGTTTCTTTATTGTTCCAACATTCATTTCACATAAGGTGAAGGACTACTATAAATAATGTATCAATACAATAAGTATCGCATGGTTGACAAATAGAGTTCTAGTCATTCAAGCAAACTTTAAAAAGTTGATCCCCTTCTTCCTCAAATTTGGAAAGTTTACGTTCTTGGCCATTTTATGTTTGGCTTCTTCATGCACAGAAGGATTTCTCAACGTTGGGTGTAAAATGTATGATTTTGGCATTGCCCTTGATTGATATTTTGATATTGTATTAGAAGTTTTGATATTTGGGCCATGGTTTCCACCAAGTTTCCAGGACGACAAAAAGTAGGAATAGGGTAATGCATCTAGGGGATATATGGAGACACTCCATAAATTTTAGGAAATGTCGGGATCCCTGACATACGAGACCCCCCTAAAATCCTTAAAAAATAAAAATTTTAATATACGAGAAACAATGACAAGTCACGAACATGAACAACGAAAGCATGGAATAAAAATTCCCATTTCCTTTAGGGTTTTGATTCTTTTGTGTATATTTTTAAATTCAACTTTTTTTAAGGCCATTGGGAAAAAATCGTGGGAGGTGCCCAAAGGTCCCCCATTTGGAAGGGGAATGCCTAGGATACCCCCACAAAAGGGAAACACCATCCTCTTCATCTTCTCGAGTTTCCCCAAAAGGGGGATGTGGGGAATCATCCCCCACTGAAGTTCTACATCTTAGAAATGTGAAAAACATGGAGGACATGCCCCCCACTTGGGGGAGTGCATCCCCATGTGACATTGGATTTACTAGTTTGCTAATTATATTTATACTTTGGGGGTTTTGCCCCTCTTGCTCAACTAAAAATGATGAAAAATTGAACGAAAAAGTTGCAAAATCTAAATCAAAAGTTCATTAAAGACAATGTAGATAGTCACATAATAGTAACAAAGTGAAGGCAAAATGACACATCGAGTTTGAGGAACTCAAAAGGAAGCTTGAGACTCGTGATGCACAAACAATGACAAATGAAGATATTCCTAGTATACTTTAAGAGTCAAAGTTGAAAAATCGATGAAGATGAGCATGATCATCTTGAGCAATCATCTGGTAAATGCAGAAAAAGATTGTTTCCTAATAAACCCTTGTTTGATGACGACAATGAGGGCAATGAAAAACCTGCAATGTTTGGGACAAATATAAGTTAATAAAACAATGATATAAATGGAAGTTTTGAGAAGCGGGCTAAAGGTAATGGTTTAAAATTGTTAAAAAAGATGGGCTACAAAGGACGATTAGAAAAGAAAGACCAAGACATAACCATTGCAATCATGGTGGAAATGAGCTCAAACAATATGGGTTTCAAGTACAAAGAAGACAATGTGATGCTTCAAAACAAGGAAGACAAACATGTAACAAGAAAGAAGTCTTGAGGAAGATGACTGCTCCAAAATAGTTGAACAAAGAAGACTTGACATAGGTATTTGTTATCCCCATTTTGTGGATAACTAAGGAGATTATGTCTCGAGGCCCTCGGGTTGCAGATATGGAGTGCCGACAAACTACATGACCAGCAGTACCCTTTTGCACAGTTGGAAACCCCTCTCACCACCACAGATTGTCACAGATTTCTAGATGGTATCCATCACATCAGCTGGCTTCCGAAAGGCAATGGACCTTGCTCCATGAGGTACAAGTCAGTATTATGGTGAGCATCATTTCAATATTTAAGCCATTTGAGTATGTTGTATCTTAGATTGCTCCAGATTTCATAATATATGCTTGGACATTATGCCTTTTGCCCTGCTTCACCTTGGTGGTTGACATTGTTCCCTAGTAAGTGGTCTTCCTTGGGGATGGGTTTGCTACTAGGAACTCCCTTAAAGAGCCATCATACTGTTCCCGAAAATAATTACCACTTTCCATCATTTTTACCCTCCATATCCTTATTCTATTGGGATTTTAGGGTGTATTGACCCAAGAAGGGGTTGTCCGTCATTCTAAGGGAAGAAGGGGTTGAAGGCCCAGAGGGATTCATGTTGGGTAAAAGATAAAAGCCTTGTATGAACCTTCCAGATGCTTCGCCCAGGGATCACCCAAGAAAGCAGTGAAACGCTTATCTTTGAGTAAAGGGGACCCACAATATAATAAAGAATGCTTAGAAGGTTAGTTGAAGGATAGGAGGTCTCATCACGAGCCGACCTATCATGTCCATGAATATCTAGTGGTATGACATTGCCATCATTTGGTCACCAAACCAGGGTAATCGCTCTCAGTTGCATGGCTCATTTATTGATTTGATTCACTTATCATGATGTTATGACTTGATATCCTTGGAGGGCGTGCTTGTTTATCTTTGCAGGACCTAACTGGTGGACAGTTTTCGAAGAACAAGCCTAGCTTGGGCTTCCATGGGGCTTGGAGCCCACAGGTGGATGCCAAGGGCCCGCATGATGGATGAGGAAAATCAAACTTGAAAGGCCTTGAAGATGACTTGGACAATGTACCCTAGCCCCCACATGCCAAACGTTTTGCCTAGGAGAGGAAAAACATCTCCTTTTTGAGCATGACGTCATCTAGGGGGTTAGGGCTTGGTGGTGAGGTGACATACATTGGCACTTCGACGTTTTGAAGGGGTTTGAGCCTTCATCATGAAGGAAGTTGTTGGATGCTTGACATGTGGCTTTGGGAAGCCTCTCTACTCTTCTCCATCACCAACGACCTCTTCAAATGCCAAAACGTCCCCTAAAGGGGTGACGTCCTACTAAAATTAGGGTTTTATTATGTGCAAAAGTGAATTTTAAATAAATTGTTAATATTACTTTGTTAAAGGGGGCAAGATTAGGGTTGTTGACCCCTAGTCTTGTGGTTTACCCCTTAATATGTGGACAAGTCACCTTGGTGATATTTTGTATAAATAAGAGATCATAAGATCTCATTTGAAGTTAACTCTCCCTCTTGTGAGAGGACTTGGATCTGAAATTTTCGCTACACTTGGCTATATTTGTCTCTTGTGCACTTGTTTATGGCTATCTCTTGTGAATGATTGATCGAGGAGTGAAGCGCTAACCTTGGAGGAATGCTTTCTAGCTTTTATGGTGGATTATCTTACCATTTTTCTTGATTTTGGTATGGTGTTTTACTCTTATGCTATCATTTTTTCAAGTCAATGATTGTTGTGCTAGGGACTAAGTGGGAAGTAAGAGTATTTACACCCCCACTCTAGTCTCCATCATTTATTGCTTAAAGTTCATTGATGTTGCAAGGGTTTATTTGAGGAAGTAAGAGGATTTACACCCCTCATTCTCAAACCCTAACTAGAGATACTTGC
>SNQJ01S0007985.1:407381-424951 GCA_010110895.2 Picea sitchensis | reverse complement strand
ACCGCCATTTCTAAAAAGGGGGAACAACACATTCAACACTTAAGAACTATCTTCCAGAGATGTAGGGAATATGGCATTTCTCTCAACCCTAAGAAATCAATTTTTGGTGTTGATAAGGTTAAGTTACTAGGACACATCATTTCTAAAGATGGAATCACAATAGATCCTGTCAGGGTTGAAGCCATCAAGAAAATCCCTCTTCCTAAAGACAAGAAAGCCTTGCAATCTTTCTTCGGACAAATTAACTTTATCAAGAGATTCGTCCCAAACATCGCCGGAATTGTTAAACTCCTTAACAAGTTACTAAAAAGGATGCCCGTTTTGAGTGGGAAAGTGAAGGTAGGATGTCTTTCGAACGTATTAAGGAGGCAATAATCGTTGCACCAGTCTTAGTTATCCCAGACTTTTTCAGGGACTTTATCATTTTCTCTTTTGTTTCGAAAGATATCATTGCAGGTGTGTTGTTGCAAAAGAATGATCAAGGGGATGAACAACCAATAGCTTTCATGAGTAAGAATCTTAGAGACTCAAAACTGAATTACACCATTACGGAAAAACAAGCTTATGTTTTAGTTAAGTCTCTCAAACACTTCCGAACTTATATGGGATACAACAAGATCAATGCCTTTGTCCCCTACCCCGCTGTAAAGGATGTTTTATCACAACAAGATTACCTTGGATCAAGAGGAAAGTGGGTGTCACAAATACAGGAATATGATTTGGAGATCAAGCCAACTAAGATAATTAAAGGACAAGAGCTGGCAAAGATGATGACAGAAAGAAATGAAGAGGCCATTGAGGTAGGACAGAAGGAGCAAGTCAACATCATCGTAAGTGAGATTGAAAACAATGAATGGTATTCAAACATCATTTATTACTTGAAAAACCTCACGTGCCCTGATCATTTAGTGGAACATAAGAGAAGAGCCCTGAGACTCAAAGCTATGAAGTATTTCCTAACAGAGAATGCTCTTAGGTGGAGGAACCCATATGGGGTAAATCTCAGATGTGTTGATAAAGAAGACTCTAATAAGTTGATGATCGAACTTCATGCAGGACATTGTGGGGGCCATTTCGCAGCACGCACCACTGCCCATAAGATTTTGAGAGCAGGATATTATTGCCCTACTATCTTCTCTGATACACATCGATATGTTAGGGCTTGTCAGCCAGGTCAATTTTTTACCGACAAACAACACCTCCCTGCCCTTCCCCTTAAGTCAATCATTGTGGAAGCACCCGTTCAACAATGGGGACTGGATTTCATTGGTGAATTCAAAGACAATTCTAGTAACGGATACCGATGGATTTTAACTGCCACTGATTACTTCACCAGATGGGTGGAAGTTGTCCCAACAAAGAAAGCAACGAAAGAATTCGTCATGAAATTCCTTGAGGAAAAGATTATCACTAGATTTGGTGTCCCTGCTAAGATAACCACTGACAACGCCAAAGCCTTTAGCTCAATGGCGCTAAAATTGTTTTGTTTCAAGAATGGGATTGTTTTATCACACTCTTCAAATTATTCTCGTCAAGGGAATGGGTTGGCAGAGTCCAGCAACAAAAACATCATGAACATTGTCAAAAATATTGTTGGGGAAAACAACAAGAGTTGGGACATCAAAATTAAGTATGCCCTGTGGGCCGACCGCACAACTACCAAGACTTCCACTGGGAGGACTCCTTTTGAGTTGGTATACGGATTAAAGGCTCACTTTCCTATAAATCTCGAAATTCCATCATTACAAATAGCCCAACAATTCAGTACAAATAAAGAAGCATTGCAGGGGCGAATCGATCAACTCGTAGAATTGGATGAGACTAGAAGAATGGCCTTCGATCAAATGGCAAGGAATCAAGAAAAAGTAAAAGGAACTTTTGATTGGAAGGAAAGACAAAGAGACTTCAAGGAAGGGAATCAAGTTCTAATGTGGGACAAAAGAAAAGAAAAACTAGGGATGCATCAAAAGTTCAACAGTCTCTGGCTAGGCCACTACAAAATAGACGAATTGTTTGGGCCAAACTCTTTCTACTTATCCACGACAGAAGGGAGGAGGATGCCACTACCAGTAAATGGATCTCTCCTCAAACATTATTTTCAAGATGGCACATGACTTCTTCAGGGCCCATGCCCCAGGTAAGTAGGTAAGTCATTTTGTTTTCCCCTGCATTTGCATCTTGATTGCTCATATTAGTTTAAATGCATTTCATTTTCATTTTTCTCTACTTGCATATTGATCTCATGCTTAGCTTAGAAATTTTTGAAAAAATGTCAAAATTTTATTTTTCTAGCTTAGTTGGTTTTCATTATGATCATATGAGACCAAGGATGAGTAGGCCATCCTGCACTTAACAGTTTGATGTTTCCTTGCAGGCACAGGTCTACTAGGAGATGTTGTGGTTCTCATGCACTATACGGCGAGCACATGTACCCAAGTAGGAGCCAAATGTTATCCATGTTTTGTGGATAATTAAGGAGATTGTGTCTCGAGGCCCTCAGATATGGAATGTTATCCACTTTCCATTGCCAAACTTGAAAGATCCTCGAAGACAACATACTTTCCCACATGACAATTTATGTAATATGCTTTTTGAAAAATGGGAAAAGTATCAAATAGTAATTACAGAAGCAATGCCCAGATCACCTAAGGCTTGAGTTGAAATTGGTTATTATAACTAATTTTTTAAATTGTATATATAATAGAATTTAGGAAGCTAGAAGGACTTTTGATAGTACGGCTTTTGAAGGAGAATTGTAAGAGAACTATTTTTATTCCATTGATTAATGAAGAAACCAATCATTGACCAAATCGATTTTTCACTAAAGAAGATTGTTTATGCAAATCAACTTCTAGACAATTCTGCAACTTAGTCTTTGTGTGGATGTTTCGTAAGACTTTTTCTTGTTGTATTGCAAGCTATCTTGAGACAATATTCAATATTTTTCAATCCATTTTCTTCAGCCAACTCTTAAGGATTTTTCCGTGTTAGATTAGATTTTTGTTCTAGGAAGTTTTACTGTTTAAATTCCATAATTTCTATAAAACTATTTCTTGAAAGTTAAAGAATTAACAATTATCTTTCTTAAGATTTTGAGAGCTACCTCTCAGAACAACATTTTGTGTATTTTGAATATTGATTGATAATATATCTGCTTTCTATTTATTAGTCCTCAAAAAACTAAAACGAACATATTGTAACTCATTTTAAAGTTCATCAAAACATTTTCGGGCCATTAATCCAGATGGTTCTTCCATTCCAAATAGGGGAGAGTTTAATTGGACCTCTTCACTAGGATTAACCCTTACTATCGACACTTGGGTATTTTGTCCTGTCAATAGCATGATAACTCCTAGTTTATAAAATTAAAGTCAACGTGGATATACATATTAGATGGCCGACAAGGATTCCTTCACATAGCCATCCATTACTGTAAAGCATCATTGGAGTGGTTGGTTACCCATCCCTTTTGTGTATGTCCTGTTATCCCCTATCCTAGAGATAACTAAGGAGATCACGTCTCAAGGCCCACAAGTCATAGACATGGAGTGCTGAGAGCCGGATGACTTGAGCATGGCCCCGGAGGGCCCATCTTTTCTTCGGTGCAGCCCATTTATCAGCAACAGCAGCATCCATCCCACCAGCCTAGTCCTGAAGTAGCAGTAAGTCTTGCTCCACAAGGTAATGAGTTCGGGTATCATGGTACGTGTCACTCTGATTATTGAAGCACTTAAGTATGTTGCATTGAATTCTCCTTCATTTCATAGCGTTTGCTTGGAAATTATGCTCTTTAACTTGTTCATACCTGGGTGGGTGACATGATGCCCTAGTAAGTTGATCTTCGTTTAGGATGAGTTGCCACTGGGTGGGTCTATGAAAGGTCATCGTTCATTCCCTCCATACTTACCACTTTCCATCGTTATTCCTCTCATCTTCCCCCCACCTTGGTTCAGGCATTGGGTCTTCCACGCTAGGAAGGGTTGTACCTTGCCTTGTGGGAAGAAGGGGCTAAAGGCCTAGAGGGTAAAAGTAGTTGGCAAGAGTTAAAAGCCAAAATGAAACCTTTGAGATGCTTCTCCCAAGGATCACCGAGAAAGCAATAAAAATCCTCTTAGTAAGAAAAGGGAACCCATAAGATAAATCAAAACTCAAGGTACTAGTTGGTGGATGGGAGGTCTCATCATGAGCCGGCCTATTAGGACCATGGGCATGTAGCAGTATGACACTACCATCTATCTGGTCACCAAACCAGGGTAGTGGCTCTTGGTGGCATAGCCAAGAGAAAGGGGGTCTCATCACGAGCCAGCCTTCTCATCACCATGAAATGCTTGTGGGTAATATTGTCACCTCTGGTCACCAAGCCAGGACAGTGTCCCCAGCTCTTCCCTTGAAGCATGAAAGAAAAAGACCAAAAGCAATAAAGCTAAGAATAAAAGGCATTGAATGGGCTAGGAAACAATGGCATCCATGATAAGGTGCAGCGCTCCCTCTACAAAGGCACCCACAGGTAAGACCTACATTTCCCTGTTATCACTGCTCCCTGTGCCCAAACACTTCCCCCAGGCCACTTCACACACACTTACATGACCTAGATTGGTTCTCACCAGGGAAACACCCCAAACTTAAGGAGGATTAGCCCAATAGGACATCCTGAGACCTTCTCCAAACCTGGCTTGTTGAACTGCATAACGTCTTTGAGCATTTGTTTGGGTAAAGGGGGGTTTGATGCACATGTTTGGGTAATTTGATTATTAGATGTGATTGACATTGCTATGATCCCTGTGACTTATGAACCCCTGGAGAGCGTACTTGTTGTTTGAAGGACGTTTCCCAGTGGGCAAGTACATATGGGGGAATGATTAGCTCGGACCTCCATGGGGCTGAAAGCCCACAGATGGACGATGTGACCCCAACCAGGGGCAGAGAGACACCAGAGACTTGCACTAGGACGAAAGAAAGGACTTGCACCAGGGGCACTCCGGCAGACCTAGACCCAGGGGGATCTTGTCTTTCCACCTGGACGTTGACCTTTGGGAGCCCATGGCATCACCTTTGCGACACTAGACGTCATCCACAGTCAGGGTTTGCATTTATGAGGGCAGTTGTGTGCTAGTTGGCACGTGTGGCATCATTCAGGGCCTTTGGAGGCCAAACATTCTGCATTTGAGGCCCAAAGTTCCACCCTAGGGGCCTAATGTCACCCTAGAAGGGCATGACGTCACTCTTGGAGATGAAATTAGGGTTTAATTAATTTCATTTATGTAAAAATTGGATTTTTGATGTAATTTGTCCATGTTGGCCTTTTTATGACCTAATTTTAATTAAAGGTCATTGATTCTATATAAATAGAGAGAGAAAACTCTCATTTTTTCATGATGAACTCATCATACAAGTGTGTGGTCTGAAATTCGGCCCTCTTCTAGGGTTATTGGCTGAAATTTTCGGCGCACTTCTCTTGGAGGTTAAAATTTGCAACTTGGATCATTTTTGGTGAAGTTACTTGGCATTCTAGGGTTTCATGGCTTGATTATTCTTGGTGAAGTAAGTAAATCTGCAATTCTTCATTTTATTTGAATGGTTTATGGTAAATTTGTTTATTCATGTCAAAGATTATGAAATTGCTTGCTTGACAAACCCTAAGAGTAAAGGACTTAATTTGCTACTCTTTTACTCTTCATTTGGTAGACCTTGCCAAGAGGATTTTGACCTAGGTAAACTTCTAGAGCCCTAAATACTAGCACTTTAGAAGTCATTATCTAGTCAATTGTTGCTTCTAGTATTTATTCAATAGTCTAAGGAAGGAAGATCTTGCTAGAGCCTAAAATTGCTTACACTCTAGCAAGTTTGTTCTTAGGGTTTGGATGTTGAGGCCTTGAAAAGTCAACACCTCTTCCATCCATCTCTTATCCTTAGGCAAGTATAATCATTGTGTCGTTTCTTCCAAGCAGAAAACTGTCATCTATAGACTCCATTACCCTATAAAGGCACTAGTCCACTCACTATAGTGATTGATTGATCAAACAACTCTCAAACTATCTTCCTTGAAACATTTACTAACTTTTACTAACCTTAAACTAGACTAATTCATTGACTAACTTGATGTTGTTGCAAAAGATTGCTACAGCCATCTAACAGCAGCAAATTTATCTTGAAAGTGACATAAAAAGCTGATTAGACATTGCCAATTTTGCTTCTGACAAGTTGTTATCATTATGTCAACTTAGAGCTATATTTTCTTGTCATTTTCAAGCATTTTTAAGGCATAATTATTGTGGCTGTTACAAAACATTCATTGCTGTCGTAAATAATTACATTGCTGCAATATTATATCAGCTTACTTATTTTTCAAAGGTTCATGGTCTTATGAAGCACTAACATCATATGGTACTTGGAGATTGCACTTTTCTATTTGTTGTCTTGTTCTGGGAAGGTACACCTTATTTACCCTCATCTCTATAAGACACAAAGAACCTCTAACTTGAGTGACCTGTGAGAGGGGTGGGACTTTCTTATATCTTTTACCTTAGCCTTCTCAAACCCTCAGGTCACTGGGGATGTCTCCCTTGGGGTACTCTGACATACTCCTAAATAGAAAGGGGTTTCCTATTAAGGTGACAGTGATAGGTCACTCCCTGTTATGCCAATCTTGCATCCACTTGCCTTGGGCTTTGGGCAAGTACAGATTGTGCGATAACATGTCCAAAGCATTTAAGTACCATTCAAATTATCAAATTCAAAACCACTTAACAAGAAGTTACAATCCAAAGAAAAAGGAAAATATAAACAATCAGTTAGAGAACTGTAAAATCACTTGGTTTTATAATCTTGGTCTAGATTGAGACACATTTATTGCACCAAACATAACAAAGTGCATTTCCTTTCATTTTGTTTGATAATGTGTCTCACTGGAAAATAAAAAATAGAGAGGGAAGAGTGAGGAGGATCAAAAAACAGAAAAGGCACAAAACATCAAATTTGCACCAATCAACTACAGTATTCACACTGTTCTAAAGCATGCACATAAACCAGATTTCACACATTAGGAAGCATACTAAAACCAGTGAAGTGTGAAAGAAGCCCCTTTTGATAATTTCTTAAGAATACATAACTACTAATTACAATAATATTAAATTTAATTTAAATATTAATGTGCACAAGTGACCAAACCTCACTAATGGGACTGCAATAATAATAGCAAGTATATTAATTGGAAAGTTGAGAATAGTTACCTTAAAATGCATGCTGAATCTCCAACATTTGCACATTGTGCAAAGAAAACCTCTTTAAAATCAGACCACAGCAAGAGAACTGTTGCTGTGCAACCCTGGAAAATGTTGGAATTACTCATAAGGAACAAACAAATGCATGCTGTAAACATTTCAAATAGCTATGTCTTGACTCCCAAATATTAATAATGATGATAATGATAATAAAAGAAGTGACATAACCCTTCACCATCGTGACTAGACAATGCATATAAGTACACAGTCACATTGGCATTGTATCAATTATATATCTCATTCATTAATTAAATTACGTATTATTATCCTATATGGATCTCAACTCATTGTCCTTATGTTCAATATTCAGTTAATGAACTATGGTTCATTACAATGTGCACCATGCAGTTTTGCATTTGGAACACAGTGACATACTTGTCACATGAGTGTATTATTAAGACAAAGAAAGTCTCTCTCACTTGCAACGTTTTTACCATGTTCTTACATGTTTCCAAAAGATTAAGAAACTTCACAAACATATTTTAAGGTTCAAAAGTTGCCGGCAATTTGAAATTTGTTTACAGGCATCTGCAGATACTATATAGTATAGCCTTTAAGTTATTTGAGGCCATTTTTTCCCTCAGATCATTATGAGGTTTTTTAAGGCTGGTTCTTATCATATCAGATTGCTCTAAAGCAGCTTAGATCATTCATCAAGCTACGAGCATAGACAAATCAGTCTCTACTTTTGTTTCTCTACTCCTTAACAAATCTTAGCTGATTCCCATTGTTTAGTAACTCCTAAACAATTTGTCGAAATAAATGAGAGAAATGGCTCATGTATTTCTAACCATCTTAACCTTAGTATGACTATTATTTCCATATATTGCATAGCTTCAACAACCAGTTTTGTTCATGTTCACTTGTATGTCCACCCTCAATTGTATTGCAGTGATGTAGTATTGTCCTTGAAAAATCTGTATTGATGCATGTGAACAAAATTTGCAAAGTAAATAGCATTTCCTCATAGATAAAAATATTCTGGTGACTTAAGTTCACAGAACAAGTTCTAGGTAAACCCAGAAGATTTCTGCATGCTACAAATTCAATTCTCTACCTTAGGTCCCATACCTCTAGTGTGTGTATTATAAACTTGGAAGGACAAATTGCATAATACATGTCCACTGTACTTTGAATACCTGTTTTCAGAGTGAAAAGTGGTAGCGCAGCATGCAAATCAACCAAAAGATGGTCTAAAATACCTTTCCATTTAAACGCAGAAGGACTATAATGAATATGCCCGTATAGTAGGTCAAATAGAAAAGATTTCTACTTTGTTTTTAATTCATATTTATCCAATACTAGAAATTCTGATATATTTACAAAGAAGCCATTTCCATGTAATGAAAATAAAGTGAATGCAAGTTAAAAACAAAAGCTGAAAAATGAATGGGAAGTAATTGCCATCAAATATCTAGATCGATGCCCCATACATTATAAGTAGAAAAAACAGTTTCTCCTTGAATTTTCCCACAAGAGGCCGTGAAGTTAAAATTCTTCAACCAAAATAATTCAGAAAACTTCAATCATATTATTATCATAGAGACTTGTCACTAAAAGTTAAAAGGAAGTGGAGTGAACCTCGTACTGATGGTCTAACGCTGCTTCAGTCTCCCTAAATGCATTTCTCAAAACATCTGCCGCATCACAATTAGAGAGCACTTCCTCTCTTTTTTCAGGGACTAACAGAATATCAGCCAGCTTTTGCGGCATGATCCTGAAGATGTTCAGCAGAATTAATACCAAAATTCACGAATCTAAGAACACTGTTGATTGTCTCCTACATACTATGAAATCAAATGGAATCATCAGAATGCATACAAAACAGACCAGACTATAAAATAACCACTTGCATCAGGTGCATCATTAGAATTAGAGTTCTGCAGTTCATATAAGTCAACGTTTGTTCATTGGTTGTAGTTTCTCAATTCTTACATAGTTCATAAATTTAATATTGAATTAAAAATTATCAAGAACGTTACAGTTGGATTGGCAATATTTCTCAATCAATGTTGTCCACTGACCAATTATTATCTAATGACACCAAAGTGAAAGAGAGATATGGGAATTCAAGATACTATTAAATTTATAATAGAAGGTAACCAGCCATGTTGGTCCTCATAATCTAGCTCAATCTTATCTTATAAAGGAAATGAAAGTTTGAGGCAAATTTTAGCATACATTATGGAGCTTAGTTCCATCTTTTAAATTAAGAGCTCCTTGTTCTTCAGGTGTAGTTATATCATACAAGGGAACAAGCAATTACCAAGAGGTATAAGGAATATAGATCAACCTATGGCAGTCCCAGTTGATTATTGCAATCATGTTTTTTAACAATAGTAATCATATATTGTGTTATACTCTATATCAGAACCCTACGAGAATATTTCTAGCCCATTGCTTCGTGGTCCAGCATCATGTATCGAAGTTGCACATAACACATATGCAGAATAGTTGCAGAGAAAGAGAAAAGAGAGAAAGATATCCAATATTACTCAATAAAGTCCATACATGGAAATGTCTCATGAGAAAGACACAAGTTAGGAAACCACTTACGTAACCATTAAGTAACATGAGACTATATTATCATTTAAACCACTTTATTAAGCGACCACTTTTTTAACTATTCATAACTTAAAGTCCTAAGCTATGTAATACAAGATATGACTATTATTTAATATTTAACTCTATCATAAGACAGCAAGTAAATTATTTATGTTCATAACACTTGAGAACCACGATTTCTCGAAACAAACCACTCATGGGAATTCTTGGATTTTATCCTATGCATTCAAGTTCCATACTATTTGTATTTTCTTATGTAATACGAACAACAACAGAAGTCTATCAATGTCTTTGGGATGCCTTCTCCGCACCAAATACCTGTACCCTCAATCTAGAGGTCACATCTTCCAACTCCTCTGACTTTGTGCTATCAAAGACTTTCAAGCCATATGACATAGTGTCAAGACATAAGTGCCTAAATGGTAGCCATGGTGCAATCCCTGCAAGTGCAAGTCTTTGAATGGGTTATGCAGGCTACAACATTTGAATCCTACCTGGTTGAGCAAGATGATTGCAGAACTCAAACAGTGCCTGGCTCACAAGGTTGAAACTTGAAAGACTTAAAGCCCATCTGGAAGCACAAGATTCAATTATTTTAGAACTCCAACAGGCCCTAACTGTTGAGTTTGAGTATGCCTACAAGGTGACCAAACTTGAGCAGAAATCCTCAAACTTGGAACTCCAACTCTTGGCCCTAAAACAGAATTTTTGAAAGATTGAACAAAGTCCTCACAAGATTGACTCACCCTAGTGAAGCAGAACAGAGACAAAGGAAATCACAGACCTTAGAACTAAACAAACTGAGATTTTCCACCGGCGGGAGACTTTCATACAAGAAACCACAACACACCAGCAATTCATACAAAAATAAATGGAGGAGAGTTATTACTAGATCTAAGTGGTCAAGGGTAAGAAATCACCCTGGTTTGTTGAGGTTGTTCTGTAAGCTAAATTTCAAGAAGAGAGGCTCGGACACTCTAAGGAACATAACCTCGATATTTTGGCCTCCCGCCTTCACCTGATCTCTTCTAGCTAGCCATTCTCTTGTCCATGACATGCTTGACTTAAAGGATGTCAACCGTAAGCGTGCTTGGATGGCAGTTGGTTCTACCATTGTTATTCAGTTCTACGCCGTAGATTACAATCTCAATGTCTTGACAACCAAGAAGCAACTCACTTTTCAATCGAGGTTATCTAGATGAAAATCCCTCACAATTGCAAGTCGTGCAGCTCAAGAAAAACCAAAGCACATGTAATAGTAGGCTGCATCCAGGAAGGAGGGTGAATGGGTCGTTATCCATACCTTCTTCTTGGACACCACAATTGGTGACAGATCTACATCTAGTGTCTTCTGCAACTTTTCTTGTAATTTAGCCACAATTCTATTTTCATCCCCTTGAATTCCTTGGGTATGTTTTTAAGATCATTATAACTTAATGCAAAAGCATCATAAAATTCTTGGATCAAGCTGATAGCTTCAACAATTATTCTATCATCCCAATAATCACCAACATCGACATATTTGTTTGATTGCCCATTGCTAGCAATATTAATTTTTCATGTTTGTCCTTGCTGCAACACAACTTCTTATGACCAACAGGTCGCTCACCGACCTGCCTGTCCAAATACTGATTTTTTCCATATGCATTGGGAATAGTGTATTCTACTACTAACAAATGAAATATCATCTTCAAATTGTCTTGATTAGAATGCTCTTGGAAAACCCTGAACATTCAAAAGAAATTAATGAGAATATGATTGTATGCAGCAACTCCCATGTTCAACTCTTCTCAAAAGGTTGTCTACAACTTTGTCCAATCTCCAACCTATCTTTTTCTTTCCTACTAACAATCCTAGAGGTATGAGAATCCATCGATATAACCGACCAAGGCATGAATAGGCACTATCTCCTTATCCACATGTCCTTGCATATTGTATCTCTTAATGTCCAGCATCATAAACAGATGAGGAAATGGACTGCGTTGTAATAGTTGCAATACTTATCACCCTACATCTCCTTGAATCAGTATACAAACAATGTCTTCAAACTATCCCAAGATCAGACACAATATGCTACAAAAAAATGTGCAAGCCTCCATGGGAATTGTTAACCCTTGAAAATGCATGATTCATTTTGAATTTTCATGGGCCTTTCTTCTCTCACCATGTATAGCAGAAGACCCTTGGCATTCAGTAGATATAACAGGTTGATGGAGGTTTTCAAAAGGCACATTGCACCCATGGATTCCATTCTGGCACACTAGGAACAAGAGGAAGAGAGCCCTAGAACAAGAATGCCCTAACATATTAGGGGTCCAAAGCATGGCATGTGGCAAGACAAAGTCGAGAGAAGCAAGCTGCAAAACACCATACGTTGGAGGAAACTCGAGGCATGACAGATTGCAAGGAAAGGCTCGAAGAGGAATGCTCTACCTTGGATGAGGCCATATGGCAATGGAAGCACTTGTTCGATCAAAAGAGATCACTTGATGAGAAGCATTCCACTTCAAGGGAGCATTTTCATTGACTGATCATGAGTCCACCTCCTCGTCGAAGGGATGTCTTGTGCAAGAAGCCATTTAAAGCACATTAAAGTGACTTTATGGAGCATTACACATTATTTGAGGTGTATTCCACATTTGGGGGCATGTTCTATCCTTGAGACATTTGAGAAAGGACACTTTGTTCAAGGCATATTCTACATATTTGAAGGAGATTCCTTTGCAAGAGGAAGTGTCATGTGGTATGGTTGGCATGGTCCAAGCCCCTAAACAAAGAATTATTGTATACTCCAAGGAATTAGAAAGATGACAAGTGGCAAGTGGACTAATCAAAAGGTAAAAGAGGTCCTAAGTCAATATTTTGACCTATAAGCTAGAAGAAGACCAAATGGAACATCATTTGCACATTAGAACAGGAGCACTAGGGTTTGGAGAGCTCTCTAAGGGGAGCGCTAGCCTGCTAGGGTTCAAGAGGTCCTAAATCACCTAAAGAAAGCTCTAGGGAGGTGTGCCCTAGGTTGGAGGATGTTTTTCACAGAATAAAATATTATTTTCATTCTCTAAACCTAAAAGGGACCTGTTAGCACACTTTTCCACCCTCCAATTTGAAGATTTTTCCAGGTCCTAACAGGCTGCCATCTAGATCTGTCTTTGACCTCAAGATGGCCCTAAGTTTTTGTTGTCACACACTTGTTTGCTAATGTTTTATATCAGCAAACACATCAGGAACTTCACTGCTGTTTTGTTACGGTTACATAGGCCTTTTAGGTGCTCTAGCATGTAGTTTTAGTCACCAACAGGTTAGCACATGCATACCATAAAATATGTAACACACCTCTAGATGTTTACTGCTGAAATAAAGTTGTTCTAAACACTAGCATACATAAAAATGAACACGGGTATTTTTGGTCAACATGACCCTGAATAAAACCCCCCCTAGGAAAACCAGTTTGGAATATAGGTCTATATATGTGGGGAATAGAAGATGGAATACAACAAGTACATGAAACAAATGAACCCGATACAATAGTAGCTTGTCTCAAGCTGCAACACAAGTCCAAGAGTGAAAGATGTGCCCTAGCATGGTGCGCCCTCCTCACAAGTTGTCCAAACCAATGAAATGAAGCGCCCTAGCTCCCTGAAGCTTTGGTGAAGAAACTATTGCACACAAACTAGTTGTTGTGTGCTGCCTCTCCACTGAATCTGTCCTCAAAGCAATCTGACCACTACAAGTCCTCCCTGCTATAGATGCGCCCTCCTCCTCAAGTGCACCCTCCTCCAAGCAAGAACATCAACCACAAACAAATGAGGGTTTAAGCCTCCATGAGACCTCCATGAAAGGAGGCTCCCAAGCTTCCCTCAACCATAGCCTCCATCCTCTCCTCAATGCTCTCTCTCAAACTCTCTAAGTGAACATAAGAGTGAATTGAGCCTCTCCTTGCCCTTTACGCCCCTCTTGAACCTCCATAAGGAAACCTAAAAGATGAGTGGATGAGATCATCCCATCTCATCTTTAATCAAAGGTTGAGATCATCCCACAATAATCTCACTCACAAACCCACTTTGGGTTAAGTTCCCTAAGTTCACTTATGTCTCCTAATTCACCCACAAAGTGAATTAATAGTCATTTACGCTAAAATGACCAAATTTCACTTTTAACTCAAAGCGAAATTAGACATAAAGTACAAGGAACATAGTACATAGTACTTCCCACTTGATTTTGGAAGCTCACAAACACAAGGGGACCACTTCCCAAGGTACACAAATCTCAACACAATTGAGCTGATAAATCTGATAAAACATGGATGAAAAAATGGTTAATTAAAGGAGTAAAGCCCCAAATTGTCACAGGCTACACCCCACTCTGTTTGGGGTGGTGCTTGCCAACCTTAGGGGGGAGTCCCTAGGATGATTCTGTTGTTGTCCTAAGTCTGATTTTCTACAAAATAAGACAAAAAACAACGGCTGATATGTCTTCGACAGTGTGTTAATTCTGTCCAAAATGTGGGGGAAAAGTAATTTTGTTTGTTTGGAGGGATCCTGCAAGGTTAGCACAAGAAATAAAGAAAGAAACTACTCAAAAGATCGATTAAACCACAATGAATTGTAAGAAGTCACTAATCTAATTGCAAAATTAACAAAGTACCAACAAGAAGAAAGGTTCGAACACAAACACAAACTTCTTTATTAATAGGCTTGCAAGAGGGTTGGTTGCGCCACAGTTGACAAGTCCACAACCGGTACAATGATCACTTTGTTCAAAGATAGAGTAACTAGACTAAAGAATGAGAGAGAGGAATGAAAGAAGAGTGTACTAGTTGTTGCTGCCAAAATCCGACCGTACTAATGAATAAACCCCATTATATAGAGTAAGGCACACTTCCCAAGAGGAGAAAATGAGGACATGTGAATGAGTAATTTAGGAATTAATGCACACGAGGGAATAAGTGTGAGTGAGTAATTTAGGAATTAATGTGCATGGGGAATAAGTGTGAGTGAGTAATGTGCATGGTGAGTTAAAGGATCACACGTGTGAGAGTGTGGTGTATAGTTAAGTCAAGGAGTAGCACATGTATGAGGATAAGAGTGGATAAGTTAAGTGAAGGTAAGAGTCAGTTGAGTGTTTGGTTAACTAAAACACGTCAACACATGCCAATTATGCATGCACTAGGCGAGGAAGAGGAATTCGCCCTATTTTTAGAAATTTTCCTAAATTTTAGCAAATTAGCATTTAAAAGCAATTTAAGGGGAATTTGGGGAAATTAATTCATGGAAAGTGAAGATATGTTAAGTGAGGAAAAGTTAGTGAGAAAAGTTAGCCCTAATTGGCTAAATAATCTCCCTAGAAGTGTCACCTCATCCAATGCGCCTCATTTCACTTTATCTAAATTCTTCATTGACTTTATTTCCTTTGCCTTCAAAAATGTGCCCCTCTACTTAATGCCATGTAGATGTCACATCACACTAAAACTCTGCCACATGTCAAAATCTGAGCCTACCACTTGTCACATTTGGAGACCATCACCCCTGTTATTTATAGAAACTGCTAAAAAAAGGGTTTGACTCCTAAATTTTAGGAAACTGTCAAAAATGCTCAGGATGACTAGAAGAACATTGCCATAGGCAACTATCTAAAAATAGACACTGCTAAAAATAGAATGTGTTTGCATGTCCATGGTATCATACTCATTGGATTCAATTTTTCGAGAGGAATCCAGATATGCGATCAAAATCAAAATGCAAGCCCTGGTGCTTCACCTGCTAAAAATAGACATATCATGCATGTCACACGGAAAAGGTCCAAAAGACTCAAAATGACTTAGGGATCAATACTGCACACTCAGAATCTCAATCTGAGGCCTAAAGCTCAACCTGCTAAAAATAGAAAGTTCTCGCATGTTGCCTAGAAAAGTGTCATCGGCCCTAGAATCATGCAAGGATCAACCCTGTATGCTCAAAACTTCTCCAAATTGTCAAACGAACCTCTCAAATTGTGTCTCCTAAAAAGTAGGGACACATTGTGATGTCTCGTTCCCAAGTATAGCCTCAACAGGGAGTGACTTAGTAGTCTATCCGTTCCCGTAGACTATAGTGAGGCACAAACAGAGAACAAAAGGGAGAAATGAGGGTGAATAAAGGGCTAAACGATTAATTAAGCCAAAAAGCATAGGAAAAGTCACTTAAGCCAAAGTCAACGAAGAAATAGAAGAAAAGGGGGTTTCGAGGGACTTAATTAAATAATCATACTCGACTTAGGAATAAGTCACCCAACTTAAGTGATATCAACGGAAAATTAGATCAGTGGAGGTAATAGAAGAGGAATTCGACCTAATTCCTCATTATGATTGATTGTGAACTGAGAAACAGGTTCCAGAGCAGGAAGTCGACCTCCTCAGTTGTTTTGTGGATTTCTGGAGGAAACCACCACCGCAGATTAGTTTCAGTGTTGGAAGACACACCCTATCCTATCAGAAGTACCATCCAAGTATTTCACCGTGCCGGATCAGTATTCTACAGACCCAATCCAGTCAATGCGCATTGCAACCAGTGAGGGCACAGGGGTTTGATAGACAGTTTTGTGTAGTTGGACAAGATCAAAGCAAATCTCGCCAGATCCTTCCGACCCAGTTGAGAGGTAGTCAGGGCACTTCATTTGGGCCATCAATCATTAGATTCCGACGGAGGAATCCACCAGGGCGCATCATTCAGCTAGAAAGTGTGCAGCACTAGGGTTCCAGAGAGCTCATCGGACCAGATCTGGGGAAACCCTTCCAACCCATTACAAAGGAGGCTAGGTTGCTCATTTCGAGACATATACGGCCAGATTCCGACACTGGAATCAATAGTGCATAGTAGTTGTCCAGGAGAGGGGCGCAAACCCCCAAGGGATCTCATCTGGGGTCCATTCAGATCAGCAAACGGTCGATCTTCAGTCTGTCAATTACCGGGAGGATCTTTGAGGCCAGGGCGCACAGTTTGGGACAGATTTCAGGCCGATCGGACGAGTGCAGCCACCAGGGCGAATATCTCATTCATTTGCAACAATTGTCGTGAGCATTCAGGGTTGCATACAGCAAATATGTCCATGCATGTTGTAGATCCATCCATCTCTTCTGATTACGGGTATTTCCTAATTGTTTTGCATTGTATTCCAGTGATGATCCACTCTTACAAGATCTAGTTGATGACTAGCTTCTCTATTTTTCGCATGCAATTTGTATTTCCTGCTATTTCACATAATACATATTATTGAGTTGTGTTGGTTCTCTATTATTCCCATGCATGATATAATTGTTAAACCAATTAATCTATTTGAACCCACACATGCAAAATCACCACGCATGTTAAGACAAAGACACTAAATGCATCCAGAAACCCCCAGAGTATCAGATACGAGAGCCTAAACACCAATTTCAGTAGATCATATCCAGTGTCGTCGGATTTGGGATTTTTCACACTTGTTGTATGTAGTATCTCTCTCAAATGCAAGGAAAAACAAGCTAGCTCTAACTCTAAACAAAACAACCATGTACCAATCATGTTATTGTTTATGATGGGAACCAACCTTTGACTCAACACAAGTGCTAAACTCTGGGAGTGTTGTCGTCCTAATACACACTTGCTAACGTGAGCTAAGTCCTGCTCACTTAGTGTGTCCTTGGAGGCACAATGCCTAGGTTCTTAGTCCACACTGTCACCTTGACTAGAACCTCTTCCTTCTAGG